>BRDA01018712.1:0-16179 GCA_036984385.1 Crenuchus spilurus | reverse complement strand
GCTGTGTCTTGTCAAGAGTTCATGACTTGCATTTCTTGACTCTTAATGTGTTTGAGACATCAGTTGTGTGTCTACTTTGAAGTAAAATCTAAAACATGTTTTGGTTTGTTTAACACTTTTAAGTTTACTACATGATTCCTTATGTGTTCACTCACAGTCTGGATGACTTCAGTGTTTATTTACAGTGTAGAAAAAAAGAACATTGAATGAGTTCAAACTTTTGACTGTTACTGTACATACAATGTAACACAAAGTGACAGATCATAGTCTTTTGATACTCCTAAACCATAACATTAATACCATCTTGTTAATGTTATCAGCTCCACTGAGCATACAGGAGCACTTTGTAGTTCTACAATTACAGACTGTAGTCTGTCTGTTTCTCTGTGTGCTGTTAGTCTCTTTTCACCTGTTCTTCAGTGGTCAGGACCCTCACAGTGCAGGTGGTGGATCATCACTGTATCACTGACACTGTGTTAGCATGTGTTGCGCTAGTACAAGTGTAGACACAAGGAGGAAGTGTTACTGTTATGGCTGATTTCTGTACATATAACATATTTAGATGCTGCATGCACTACTTAAAAGCAACGTCTCTGGTTAAGCTGTGAAAGATGTTAGATGTTGGGAGAAAAAAAGGAAATATGTATGACTTCCAACCAGTCATTACCTACCGTTATGTATTTGATACTTGTTGAATGTTTGAAGTAGAGAATTCTGCACAGGATCTTCTGAGGCTCAGGGACTAAGAACATGACATCTAGACATGGATTCAAATGCCATCTGGCTGTGTCTAAAATAGTATTTTCCTTCCTCTCGTCGTGCAATGCTGAAAACACTAATTTAAGGTTTTATGTCAAAGCTGTCAAACACCCGTGGTTCTATTCCAGAGCCTCTCATGGTGAGTCTGTCATAGTAAGAAGCGTGCAGAGGAAACTACAAAAATCTGTTTACACATTCTGTAAATGCTTGTGAAAAATAAAAAAGAGATTGTCAAGTTTAGTGGCAGCTCTGGTGTCAGTATATATGGCAAAATATGACACGACCGGGCTCCATTCTGACCATGAATTATGATGCATTCTGCTTCAAAGGACATTGAGCTTTTTTTGGGAACAAATAGCATTTGTCATGCTGTGTGTAATTAGCAGGAATCAAATCCAGCAACAGCAGATTACAGCCTTACATGAGGCCTGAAGAAGGAAATATGGACGAGTTTCTTCAAAGAATATGAGATTGATAGGGTTAATTCATAAAATGATTACGAAGAGAATGAATTAGATATGATTACATGAGCAAATGCCAGATGTCACTTTGGTATCTCTGTGCGACACATTTCCTTTGGGATTTTCTAAGACTTTTCTAAGTGAGAATATAAGATATAGCTTTTTTAGGCCAAGCCAACTCATTCATTACACACTGCCTATCAGTGCATCTCTAAAGATTTGCATGTAGGGATAAAGTTCATTTGTGTTAATGATGTAATTAAAAGTGACAGGTGTGGTGACATATTTCAAATACAGTGGAGCCTCAGTTTTCGTCATTAATTTGTTCTAAAGTGTCTGATAATAACTGAAAGGAATGATAACTGAAGCAATATGTCGCCTAAGAAATAATGTAAATCCAATGAATCTGTTCCAGACACTCAAAAATATGAATAAAATAGATTTTATATAGAATAACTATAGTTTTACATACAGAACATTGGTTCCACTCATAAGTCTGGGAACGATGCTATGACATCTTCTTGGCACATGGAAAGTGAGATCCAGAATGGTCTGTTTCTGGCGCACTCAATAAACAAACACAAACAAACACTGAAAAAACAGAAATGTTTCTGATGAACATGCGGGGTGATGCTCACTCAGCGAGAAACTAATCCAGCATGAACGATGAACACGTGTGTGAGTGAAGAACGCATGGATGGATGTTTTGTTTCTGTGAAATTAGCAACAAGTCACATGATATAATAATGTTAAATAATCCATCCATCCATCCATTATCACACCCACTTAATCCTTATTAGGGTCGTGGTTACTCCCCTACCCCCTCACTGGACGCAGGACAGGGCATTACACTATTCAACTAAGCCCAGGACAGGGCGACAAGCCATCGCTGGGTGCACACACACACACACACACACACACACACACACACACACACACACACACACACACACAGACGTATGAACAATTTAGAGAACCCAATCCACCTGACCTCCATGTTTTTGGACTTTGGGAGGAAACCGGAGACCCTGGAGGAAACCCACGCAGACACGGGGAGAACATGGAAACTCCGCTCAGACGGGGACTCAAACCCAAGACCTCAGCGCTGCGAGACGAATGTGCTAACCATTAAGCCACCGTGCCGCCCTCATGTTGAATAATTTAAAACTTAAATAAATTAAAACTTTATACATTCTCATAGTTTGAGATGCTGTATTTCTGATTTTCATGAGCTTTAAATCTAAAGGTGGCAAATGAAATGTAATGAATATGAAATACATCAGTTTGCATTGCTTTAATTATGAACAATTCACTTCCACACTATTCCTGTCTGATGTGGTATTATATTTGAGCAAATCTCAAGTCAACAAATTTGCCTTAAGATGTCTACCCGTAAAGACAAATAGTCACAACATAATTCATGGTATAGACAGTAAATACAGTCCATCATATTTCATGTGCATTAATTTGGTGACTTAAACAATTATTCATTTGGTTCAACTTTTATATTCCACCAGCAGCCGGTCTGGATTTGCTGACAGAGCTCCATTACAAGCCAAAGGTCTGGTCTTCTTTTATATTAAATGCAAGCTTAGAGTAGTTATAAGGTCATTTCTTACTTACTGTCATATTCCTGTCTCGAGTGAGAGAGAATCTGGTCACTGACATCCATGACCTATAATGCTGTGACAATCCTCGCGTTTCTTAAAGGAAGTGAACCTGCGTGTAATGTTAAATATCTAACCGTGCTGGCATTTCAGCTCTGTAGTTTTGGACACAGCTCTATTTGTTTGATGCTTTCTGTAAGGAGTAAGCAAGTTGCCTGCTCATCACTCTTAACCCGAACAGAAACAGAGCTGCAGGAAAGAGCTGGAGTGTCCTGGGTCAATGTCACAAGCCCAATGATTTACTGCTGACATGCGCTGTTTAGCTTGCATAGACTAGATCGATAGGAGTAGTGCTCTCCAACATCACAGGTTATCATGGAAACACACACACACACATTCACCCTCTGTTACTATTAGCAGTGTTTTTTTCATCATATGAGATATTTAACTATTACAGTAACATGTGAGTGCTTCCTCAGATACAGCCATTAAGTATAGTCCATTCATTTTCCTGAAGAAACTGATGAGGAACATCCATCCATCCATTATCACACCCACTTAATCCTTATCAGGGTCGTGGTTAGTCCCCTACCCCCTCACTGGGCGAAGGGCAGGGCATTACACTATTCAACTAAGCCCAGGACAGGGCAACAAGCTGGGTGAACACACATGCATACACACACACACATGGACGTATGGTCAATTTAGAGTACCCAATCCACCTGACCTCCATGTTTTTGGACTGTGGGAGGAAACCGGACACCCCGGAGGAAATCCACGCAGACACAGGGAGAACATGGAAACTCCACTCAGATGGGGAATCAAACCCAAGACCTCAGCGCTGAGAGGCGAACATGCTCACCACTAAGCCACCGTGCCGCCCTTTGATGAGGAACAAGAAAGTCAAAATGGAAGAAATAGAAAAAATAATACCTAAAAGTAACTGAAAAGGTTTGATCATGCAAAACATGGTAGACCATCCAAACTTTCCCCATCAGATAATCAGTACGTAAAGCTTTCATCTTTCTTCAATATCTCATGAGAGATTAAAGAACATCCAGTTCCAGTGTTGCTTTAGATCTGAAATCCACAGGTAGTTCTGCCCATCTATGCCACCGTGAGAAGATAACTCAACACTATGGTTTTGAAAGTGGTGCTGTGAAGTAGCCATTACTGGAAAAAAGAGATGTTCTGTTGTGCTTTTCCCCCCATTAGAGCACTGAAAATAGACTCAGATCTCAGATGTGGAGTAAGGGTTTTACAAACTGATAATATTTGGGATAAAAGACTCAACTTTGGAGATGTTTGCAAGAAGCATGGAAATATACCAGCCTGGTCTCCAGAGCCATGCCTATTTATTCTTACACAAGAATAAACACTGGAATATGTACTCATGCATAATGTACTTATGCCTCTGTTGAATCTATGTAAATACTTGCCAGACACGACAAAGCCCAAAATGTCCAAAAATCATGCACAGACCTTATATGGTGTCAATAAATTATAAAATGAGTGACGAATAAAGGATGATGAGGCTTACAGATGGGACCTGCTCTTGAGATTGTCGCTGGTTTGATCCCCTGGCAAGACATGGCATGACATGCCCTTGAGTACGGCACCTAATGCCCAACTTCTCCGAGGGTGCGATGGATAGGCACGTGTGCTCACTGCCCCATAGTGTGTTCACTAGTGTGTGTGTGTCTGTGTGTGTTTCACCTCACAAATGTGGATGTCAGATTCCTTTGTGTGCAAGCATGTTGGTCAACAACACAACTGTGTACTTTCACTTCATAATCCAATCAACAGTCATTCAAAACATATACACAGGTAAGTGTTCATTAATCAACCATTAAGAGCTTTCAAAACAGCGTTAAGAACTAAAATTAACCCTGAAAGATGGGTGTAAAAGGTGAAGGACACATAGTAATTGTTGATGTTTATTGTGTTAAATAACAGCATTGTGTGGGGGCCCCGAGTGGCTCAGCGGACAAAGACGCTACCACTATGACCAGAGGATCGTGAGATGAAATCCTGGTCATGCTGTTTGCCATCAACAGCCAGGGCCCAAGAGAGCAACAATTGGCAGTGCTCTCTCTGGGCGGGTAGATGGCGCTCTCTCTCTCTATCACTTTAATGCTGCAATGTCCACTGGCTCAAGCGTCTACTGATTGGTCCAATTGGAGCTGGGGACCCTGTGTGCCTTCCTCCAAGTGCGTAAAAGAGGCGGTGGCTGCATCACACGTAGCGAAGGAGGCTTGTGCTTGCCTGCACCCTACTAGAGTCAGGGACATTGCAAAGTGATGGGGAGAGGCCTAACTAACTGGTAGCTAATTGGCTACCACAACATTGGGAAGGGGATAAAAATGGGCAAAAACCTAGAAATAAATGTATTTAAAAAAATAATATTTTTAATAATAATAATAATAATAACAGCATTGTGAAAAGACTGTTAAGGATTTATTGTGCTGTTGATTTTTGTAGTTGATATATTGTGAGCTAGTTTGCAGAAAAAGAGTTCCAGCTGTCTCCTCGGTGCTCCATGTCATGTTTGGAATTTTGGAAAATATATATTAGCATTCATTGCATTAGATGTATTGTATTTTATTACATTGTTATTGTATGTTTTCTGTGTTGCTTATGAATAATCCCTTATTCATATATAATTTACATAACTTTATGGGTAAATGCCTGTTTTTACTGGAAATAAAGCATTTTGAGGAGTAAATAGAGGCACGTTAATGCATTCTAATGCATGTGGAAGATGCTCACAAAGTTATTAGTTTGCTGGTACAATCAAAGAGTGTGTCTTGTTAGCTTATTGAACATATGGCATCTGGTCTTATTGTACCTTCTCAATTACACAGTCTACTATGATTATGCTTTATTGGAATGACAGAACAAACAAGGCCACACCCTACACATAATCTAGTTGTGTAAACGGAGCAGAGCATCTGTCTTAAGTGGATACAGTAATGTGTGTAGTGTGAATAAAGAGAAGAGCAAACAGCCGTTGTGTGATTTGGTGGGCTGAGCCAGTCTTGTCCTTCATCCTTGACCCTGTAAGGGTCACTGCTCCTGATCTCTCCACGGTGGTCCTGTAGGAAAATTCCAGATCGTTCCGGGCAGCAGCACGCGCTGCCGCTGGATACACACAGGCGTGAGCCGGAACCGAGCCTGCCAGGGTCACACGGGCCCATCTGCCACCTCACCACGGTAACCAGAGCTGGTTTCTTCCCTCCGTACGCCCTTGATTCTGCGGCAGGTAACAGAGAAGGTAGCAGAAGGCACACACGAGCAAAATATAGCCCTGCACACCGTTTCACTCAGCACGACTTGGAAAAGCAGGCAGGCTTCATTAGTGCTCTGTTCTCAAGATTAAACGCTCGTATGGCACAAGATTCATCAGCGCAGATATTGAATTCTTTGACGTCACAGTTATATTGTGACTAAAGCATGTTTAATTTTGTTCACTCATAGCTTAGACAGAGTCACGTAAAACATGAATATTCTTATTCATCATTTAATTCAGAATTTTATATTCATTACACTTACAAAAGTGACATTTCAAGCCTTTTGGTGTTTAATGTTGATCGTTTTGACTTCAAGGTCATGAAAACCAGAAATGCTACATCTTATTTGAGTTTGAGTAATTTAATATTCCAATAGCATCAGTATTCAAAAGGCTTGAAATATGTCACTTTACATGTAATGAATATAAAATATGACACTTTACCTTTGAGAAGCACTAATAGGGCACAAGAGCAGATTCCAAACATTCAGTCAATTCTTCTGAGATAAAAAAAAGTCCAAACAGAGTTAAAAGCCACATTTATGCTGCATTCCTTCAAAAATGTCTCTTAACTATGTCATCTCTATCGTTCATGTACTCTATTACTCTGACCTGGTTCATTATGATTTTAGCTTTCTATTTCATGTTATTGAACACAAGATTATATACACCAATCAGCCTAAACCTACATCTTGTATCTACACTCATTGTCCATGTTATCAGCTTCACTGAGCATACAGGAGCACTGTGTAGTTCTACAATTACAGACTGTAGTCCATCTGCTTCTCTGTGTACTTTATTATCCTCCTTTCATCTGTTCTTTAATGATCAGGAACTCCAGAGAGCAGCTATTATTTAGGTGGTGGATCCCAGCATTATGTGACACTGAAGTGGTGGTGGTGTGTTGCACTGGAACGGGTGAATCAGACAGTCCACTCACTGTCTACTCTATAAGGTCACACTGGTTGTAAACTGGTTGATATTTTTGATAGAGTGTTAAGAATGGTCCTACACCCAAATAATACCTGCTCTGTGGGAGGAACTGTAATTGTAGTATAAAGTGCACGTCCATGGTCAGTGATGCTGATCAGATGCACAGTGAGTGTAGAAACCATGAGTTGGCTTTAATGTTATGGCTTATCAGTGTATATGCTGTAGACCTTTAAGAGCACGGCTGCTTGCATCATTACTGATGGGGCAGCAAAGAGAGATTAGACTGCCCTCCTCGAGTCTGCTCTGCATGGATGAATTTCTGATCAAAGATTCAGAATGGCCTTTAAAGTGAATGGGAAATGAAGCCAAGGTGGAAGTGGTGGGACTCCTCCTGTTAGTCAGCCATTAAGATCTTAGCATGACCATAAGAGATTTATTTGTTCCTGTAATGACTGTTCCACACCAAACTGTATCCAGACAACCCCCGCTGCTTTCCTCCAGTGGGAGCTGGGCATGCTTATTGTAATTTATCCTGATTACATCCTTATTTCTATTACAAATATAAAAACACATGATGGTGAAAGTTGGCTATTGAGAGTTTGCAGTTTGTGTGCAGTCTGCACGAAAATCACCTTCAACACGGCAGCTATTTTATCCAGCTGTTACCCATCCTACTCATAGAGGCCCCATGTACATGTACTCATTTTAGAAATCCATTTGCAGGTGTCATTTCACGCGTTTAATATCCGGATAATGTCCAGATAAGATTTATCTTCAGTCCATCTACACCTGGCCATTGAAATATATCTCTGTTAGACAGATGGAACATTTGCGTTCATGCTCACTGATCTAACCCATTTGTATTACAAGTCAAACTAGTAAATTCTGTTCTGCAGCAAAATGCATTAGAGTAGAACTACAGATGTCTGAGATCCAGTTTAATGAATCCTTTATGAAGCTTTTGAGTTATTTTACTAACAGAAGAGCTGATGACAGAGGACTGCTCAGAGAAGTGCTGGGATCTAGAACAGTAACTGAAGAACTCTTCTTCATGTGGATTATACACATGTAATACTGACATGGCTCTTTTTCAGAGAAGTATGTATTATATATGCAATTTGAAGAAACAGATTCATTTACACTGCATCTCCAGTGCATCTGCCAACACCTCCTGGACTCTTTGATTGATTCTGGGTGGTTTAGTGGTTAGCATGTTCGCCTCTCAGCGCTGAGGTCTTGGGTTCGATTCCCCATCTGAGCGGAGTTTCCATGTTCTCCCCGTGTCTGCGTGGGTTTCCTCCGGGGTCTCCGGTTTCCTCCCACAGTCCAAAAACATGGAGGTCAGGTGAATTGGCTACTCTAAAAATTACCCTGGTGTGTATGTGTGTGTATGAATGTATGTATGAATGTATGCCCAGATATGGTTGGCACTCTGTCCTGGGTGATGCCCCTAGTGCTCGATGCAGTCCTCCAGGTGGACGGTCGCTTCCGGATGAGAGTACGCTGTTCGCGATTGGCTGTCACTTCTCGCCGGTGTGTGTAGTTGAGTGTGTGTAAATGGAGTGTGTTGATTGTAAAGCGTCCTTGGGTATTTAGAAAGGCACTATATAAGTGTAACATTCATTCATTCATTGATCAGATTCCAGCATCTTGGTAGCATTTACACTTGGTTATTTCACCATCAGATAGCAATTCAATAAGCCAAGCCATGAAATGGTGAAGTGTGAAAAGGGTTTATTGTTTTCCTGTTCCAACACACCCATTTTAACCTCATGAAGGCTCTAGTAATGAGCCGATAAGCAGAAACATACAGTGACCAGGATCAGGAAGCACTCACGTGGACCATCAACCCAAGCATTTGCGGTCAATAAAACTATGGGGAGAAGAGCCAAACCAAACCTTGAAGCTTCGCAAGCTTTCACTGAAACATTGATTTAGCTGTGTAAGCCTCGTCCTTTAGCAGCAAGTGACACTGAAGTGTTTACAGTGGCATCATTGTGGCTGGCCAAGGCCTGGCCCCGATGTTTGCTCATTGCGTCTTCACTGTCAAGAGTTAAGAGGGGAAAGAAGTCATGCTGAAGATGGCTACTCCTGTTTCTATGTGCTCACTGGGTACATACTTATAGTTCCCTGCACACAGCTGTGTGTACCCATAAACACCCATCAGCTGCATCACAAAGCCTGTGCTGCTTAGCTCTATTTATTTATTTCTATATTTATTTTAATTGTCAGTCTATGCTTGCTGGGAGATATACTTTCTTATAGAGCTGAGGTGCAGGTAAAATACTAAAACACAAGTATAGAATTTTATATTTGCAGTCTGTTTGCTAGAATATCTAGATGCCCAACATGATTGCAGTGCAGAAGTGCATGTTTTGTTTCTTGGATTGCAATAACTTAACATAGTATAAACTAACCAGGTTTATTCTGGGAAGATGATGCCATATTCTAGTGCATCCCCAAAAATGTTAATATTGCATTTGTTTGTGATCTTAATTTAATTTAAAAAAACATATATTTGTTATATTTATTAAATGTAAAGTCACATATTTCAAGTTTAAATGTCTAAATGAAATATTCTAATAATTTGATATCCTGCATTTCTGATTAGCATGAGAAACCATTTATCGTTTTTAATTCAATTGTGAACTTTTTCACAATATGCTAATTTTATGATGTTTCACTGTGTGTAAATATGTTTGATGGCATTTGACCTTGTTTAAAATGACATTCACACATTTGATCTCCTTGTTGTGATGCCAGCACTCAACACTGGCAATCATCATTATTCAGGATAAACTTACAGTATTCTTCACAGAACATATAAAATATCCCACAAAGTTATGACATACCTGAACTATTACTAAACTGCTGGTTAATGTTTTTATTTGAAGAGTGAAAGTCCTCAGAAAGTGCACTGTGGTATCTGCAATCATCTTGAAAAGATTGAAATCAAGATTCAAGTCCTGTAGGATGTGAGCTGGAGTTTCCAGAGTTCGGAATTGTTTGTCCAGTGCATCCCACAGATGATTGATCATATCTGAGAATTTTAAAGCTGTCTTGAACTCTTTGCCATGCCAGTGTGATATGGTGCTAAAAAGAGGCCAATGTCATCTGGAAACATGTCATAATAAAGACCAATAAATAACATTCCCCAGGACATCACATTGCCTTTACTGACTTGTGTCCCATAGTGCCTCCTGATGCCATCTTGTCCTCACACAACCCAGCTGTCCACATGATGCATAAGAAAAAGTGATTCATCAGTCCAGGCCACTTTTTTTGCTCCACAGTGCTGACAGGCCTGATGTAAGTGCTTTTAGCAAAAGTGTGAGCATGGGCAATCTGACTGGTCTGTGACTGCGTGGCCTGATACACAGCAAACTGTGATGCACCATTCTGACACCTTTCTATTATATTCAGAATTGTACTTTTTCAGCAGTTTGTGTTACAGTAGCTCTTCTGCAGGATCAGACCATGCAAGCTTTGCTCCCTACATGCATCACTGAGCCTTGCGTGTACATGACCCTGCCTCCAGGTTCACTGGTTGTCCTTCCTTGGGCCACTTTTGGTAGACACTAACCACTGTATACCAAGAACACTTTACAAGACATATCGGTCTGGAGGAGCTCTATCCCAGTCTTCTTGTTATCATAATTTGGTCAAAGTCAGTCCGATCCTTATCGTTGACCTGCAGAGAATGTACCTTCACATAGAACATTTTTGCACACTTATTGTTAGTCTAGAAAACCTACAGACTTTAGAAGAAATGTTACATTTTGTATATTCAAGAAATGTAATACTGATGAAGAATCGGAGACTTGCAGAGCCTCCAGGCATTTGTAATAAGCTTGGACCAGAGTACAGTTAGATATGAAGCCCTATATGTCTCATTTGTTTCAGCTGGTTGCAAGCCGTCGCAGCTCAGAGGAGTGCTGATCATTTGTGTGGAGCCTTTTGGAGTCTATTTGCGTGCAGCTGTAGAATGATATTTCTGATTAGTGTCAGATTTCTCCACCAGGTCCTGGAGAAGTGTCCCCATCCCTCTGCCTAATATGATGTTCTCCCCCCTCAGTGCCCATATTTCTCATTCTAACCCCTCTTTCATTTATCTGTTTATATTGCTGTCTGTTTTGCCCTGAGCAACCGGTTCACAGAACTCATCATATTTCACTCTTAAGACTTCCCAGAGTTCTTATCAGGATCTTCTTTATCCACTTCTCCTCCTCTTGTCCTCCTCCTTTCTGCATGTTAAAATGCGTGTCAGGTACTTCCTGATAAAGCCCTTGATATAAAATGACTGACACATGGCCTTGCAATGATATCGTTTAACCACTGCCTAAAAGTACCTGAGCTGTTTCCTGCTTCCAACTGCCTGGCTGGGTGAGCCAAAGGAAAACAGCATGTTTGCCTTATCGGGTAATTAGTATGGCAGAGGAGAGCGACCGATAAAAACGTCCAGAGCCGGGCAACACGCAAGCTGCCAAGAATACACAATTGTGAGCAAGGACATTTTGGGAACACTAATGCAAAATGATTTCGGAAGGCACACCTTGTACTCGCTCAGTGCTATAATAGCTGCTGAATCAGAGCTGTTTTTGCTCAGGCATTGTTGTAAAGCTGACTTTGACATGTGGAATGTATCATAGATGGCAGTAATACTGCCAGTAAGGTCTCAGTGTTGGGTTGTAGTTCGGTATTCAAGGAAATTATTCTGCGACCAACAATCAGCATTAGCTGCATTCAGTGGAACACCCCAACTGTGTTCTCTATTCACCCATCAATGGTCAATTTGTGACCACAGAGCTGTTCATGACTGAATATTTCTTTTGAGGACCACTCTCAGCCTAGCAGTGACACTGGCTTTTACCAGAATCATCTAAACAACAGTGGTCTTGTGATCAGAAATGGACCAGTTTGAAAAATTAACTAATTGTACAAGATAACAGATGGGCTACAATCTCTTTCTGTACAGCAAACCTCAAAAGTACCTGTGGTAATAATTAAATATAAAGAGTTGAGCTTAGTTGACCTGCCTGTGGATGGACTGTCCTTATAACCAATAACTGGACCTCAGGCCGATGATTATCCTCTGGTTGAGTTACTTGTGATCACTTAGCCTCCTTCATATCCTGTAGTCACAGTGTGAACTGTTTTTGTTTTTTTTGTGTTTTATTTTTAGTTGTTTTTTTCCTCCAGTTCACTGTCGCAGCAGAGCATTTGTCATTAAAATGAGATTAGGGGAGCTCTTTGCTTGTTGTGCATTCTGCTTCATTGTGCGAGCCGCACTCCTTGGCTCTAATCTAACCCAGGAGAGCGCATCTCTCACTGCGAGCTCACTGCACATTTGCATTCGGCTGACAGCACAGTATTCCGACAGAGGGTGGCCCACCAACAGCCGATAGCAAAAATGCAGAGCGCTACAGACGAGCATTGACATATGCATGCACACACCCATACATACATGTATGAACAGACTTCTGTTCTCACCTAATGCTTTCATAGAGACATTAAAAAGACCTATGTTTCATGCTTGCACCATTGCTTAAGCAATCCACTGCAGCACGTTTCATCGCTTTTCCTTTCGGATGCTGCTCTGCACACATGGTGACACAGTAAAATGTGCATGAGAAATCAAAGCACAGTGGCCAATCTGCTAATGTATGTGGGAGGGGGAAAAAAACCTGGTTGCGTGGCACTTTCAATAGTATTCAGAAGAGCTCCACCTTTCTGTCTACGCATTTTATGTTCTAGCCTCTTTTAGTGAAGCAATTACTGTCAGCTCTGAACACTGGTGGTCTTTTCACCTGTCCCCCCTTCTGTTCTGCCCACACACCCCTAGCCGAACACAGCTAGAGTCTAATTATAATTCACAGGCCTCAGCCTCACTGTCATGGGACCAGTGGCTGTGGGCCCATTCCACTCAACTGTTAATTCAATCTCTAGTGTTAGTCATTAAAGGAGGCTTGCTGAGAAGATGCTAAGGGTTTTCACCATTGGACATGCTGTTTATTCGGGAGATTGGGCTGTGAGGTTCTAAGTAAGGCACAGATACCAAAGGGAAATGGGGGGGGATGAAGAGGGGATTCCAATTCCATTTGGTTTTAGCGATGCACCTTTGCACACAGCTGACCTTTACTCAGAGAATTAGCTGTAATTTGTTAGACCTTCTGTGTAGGGTTTCAGATTGATTTGAGCATTTGCAATCATTAAGCACTAATCAGCCGTCTGCAGTCAGAAGAGTTAAATATGCTTTTCACAATGCCTTCAGTCAAAACAATAAATGCTCCTGATTAATTCAGCAAAAAAGATTAATTCAAGTCAGTTCCTTTGCTGGCACTGGGGTAGTGCCCTCAAGGATTTTCAGTACCTTTAGTTAAGGAATGCTATTGCATTTAACTTGTATTGACTCCACTCACCCTTCCAGACTCCAGTATTTGTTATTTACCTTTAAGGTACACTACTAGACCTAGTATATTTGAGAGTTCTTGTCTTGGGCAAAACATGTACTTGTGTATCATACAGTGTATGGAGCAGAGGTTGTAGTAAGTCACAAATGTAGAAGTCACTAGCAAGTCCCAAGTTACTGCAAGAATCAAGCAAGTCAAGTCCCTGCTACCAAGTCAAGTCCCTGCTCTACTTTCCACATTTAAGTCAATTAAAAGACTGTTCTGTCATAGCCAAGTCTACCATAACCTAATGTTAATGCTAGCTTTCTAGCTAACATTTACCCAGTCAGTAACTCGTAAGTCACATACCTTTCTTATACCTCTGGAGTCTGAGGGTATTTCAAACATTCTGATGTAGTCTGACATGTCTTGACTTTTTCACAAATTATACACTTCTAAAATTATTTGTTTCCAAAGTGTTACACAGGCTTTTGTTCAGCACAAACTCAGCAACAACAGTGTAAAACAGTAAGAGTGTCATAAATCTATATTCTGATCAAATCTGCTCTAAACTTAGACTTTCTCAAAATCTGTTTTAAGATGAGCTGATATATTGTGAAAACACACTCCAAACATTTCTAGCCAAGAGTGTTGAGCTCAGAACTGAATAAACAGAGGTGTTGGCTGCACACTGCTCATTACAGCTTTTAGAAATTATATGTGGTTTTATTTCTAAAGCTTAACTAATGTGAGATGACACTGTGTTTCACTCATTCAGTGGTTCCTAGATTGAATATTTATGAGATAGGTGTTAGGTGAGAGCTCTTTGTTCAGGTGCAGTTCATTTTGTTTTCACACATTCCATGTCCAGTAGTCCACCAATAGAATGTTTGGCATTACCATATCATTATAATGACAGATTGCATCATTTAGCGGGAAAAAATAGGCAGCTGTCTCTGCTTATTTACACTCTCACAAGAATCTAAAAAAAAAAATAGAAACTTGATTCAGGCTATATTATATATATATATATATATATATATGAAAAGTAGACCCACTGAGGTTTTTGATGTATGTTTGGTTTTATTTCTGGGATGTAAGTGTTTTTTACTGAATTTCTTCACTATGCCGCTGGTGGGAGAATTGACTCCAGAGGATTAATGTTGAATTTGTCGTTGAATTGTAGATCTCCTCTTCTTACTACCAACAAGAGCAACATAAACTCTAAACCTTGAATCCATGATAGCATGTTTATATAGTTGATGGTATATTACTATATTAACTGTAACGTATTTCTAAACCTCAATCAATCAAATTATCCCATTTCTCCTTTCTCTCTTTCTCTTGTGGTGGCTGGGTAAAGCACTGGGAGTGAGGGCTGCTGAACTCTGGTATGGATAAAGGTGCATTATGGGTACCCAGGGTACAGTGAGGCTACAGCTGCTCACTCATCATTGTGATCAGTGTGTTTCCCCAAATGCATACACACACACACACACTGAGTGCTCAAAGCTAGTGCCATTATTCACGCTGTAGGGCTGGAGGTTGTGATAAGCCGAGGTTACGGCAGCGACGGTGGCTTTTTACAGCATCAGAGATATTCCAGCTGGGGGTATAAATAGCAGACACTGTCTCACCAAGCCTCAATTGCACAGCCTCACCTTCTAAATGCAGGCAAGCGTGGGCTGCTTTCCAGACAGGTGAGACACAAAGAACATTCACACAGTTTCAGTATTCCTATATTTGTAGGGACATTCAATTGACTTTTGTGTTACCATAGCTGATTAATCTTACACCTAAACCTTAACCTCAGTAACTAATGACAGACCTATACCTAACACTAACCTTAACCTCAGTAACCAAAAGACAGACTTACACCTAAACCTAACCTTAAACTTAACCTCAGTAACCAAAAGACAGATTTACACCTAAACCTAAACTTAACCTTTACCTCAGTAACCAAAAGACAGATTTACACCTAAACCTAACCTTAAACTTAACCTCAGTAACCAAAAGACAGATTTACACCTAAACCTAAACTTAACCTTTACCTCAGTAACCAAAAGACAGATTTACACCTAAACCTAACCTTAAACTTAATCTCAGTAACCAAAAGACAGATTTACATCTAAACCTAAACCTAAACTGACTGATCTCTCTGTGCTTTGCTCACTGCTCTGTTCAGTACTCAGGTTTTCTTCAGTTCGCCTCTATTTTGGTCTGTATGACATTTAAAGTTACTTGGTGAACTGGTTTTGTAATGTATGCGGTGCATTTGACAACACAGAACTGAAAACGGCTTGTGTCACTTCGGTCGCTGCCTCCACTGTCGGGTTTTTTTTATTAGTGTGGCTGGTGATATAATAAATAGTTTAAATAAATATATGTAAATAGTTTTCAATAAACAATACATGTAGCAACTTCTGATCAATCCTTATCAATTTCAGACTTAAAATAATGTACTGATTTAAGCCCCACCCACTTATGATTAAACCACTCCCAATTCAGGCTTAGGCCCCGCCCACTCTGAGTACAGATATGGATACAGATAATTTAGATGGTTGAGCATATACAGATAGTGGTGTACTCGCTCATTCCTAGTTTTTACCCAAAAATTGTGAAAACATCATATTTTCTTATGAGGCCCAGCACATGCCCCCACTTTTACCTGTGTTCCCATAATTATAAGGATAGCTGGTCTTTAAAAAACAAGAACACACACACACACACACACACACACA
>BRDA01018710.1:411-11629 GCA_036984385.1 Crenuchus spilurus | reverse complement strand
AAACATGTTATAACATTAATGTTATAATTCATTATAATGCATTATAAGCAAATAATGATCTGTGCTGTTATAAAGACCTTATTACAATTATGAAGCATTATGAACATTCAAAATGTCATCACAGAGTGCTTCAGTAAAGTGAGAGACATTAGAAATTTTTTCCTCATTATAAACGTTTTCAATCATTGTAAATCATTATAAACAGACAATGACCTGAGCAGTTATGAAGGACTTTTAAAAAGGAATTTTATATCAGACAATAGAATGCAATGAGTGCCTGAAAATGTGTTACAACTGAACTGAACTACATGTGAGTGCTTGAACAGAGTGAAATTATTCTTCTCAAAGTACAAAATAATTGTATGCTGTAGTCTGTTTTCTTTGAAATTGAGAAATTGAAGTTTTAAAATGGCAATAATCAGGGTTCCTGCAGGGTCTTAAAAAGTCTAAAACTCAAAACTTTAAATTTAAGGCCTTATAAAGTCTTAAAAATGGCCAGATATCCTTCCAAGGTCTTAAATTAAATTTATTAAAGTTTTAAATTTGTACTTTTAATTCCAGAGAAGCGTAGTCTAATTGGAAAATAGTTTGGCTAACTTCTGCTAACGTCGACTAAATGCGTCAGTGTAAATGTAGTTCTGTTCTCTGTGTTTCCGGGGGGGGCTACCGGTGTGGGCCATTGTCATTAAACTACAAATCCCATGATAACTGCATGCTAATACGTCCATGAAGACATCGTTGGCAACCTTCGTTGCTATATTTAGCAAGTTTTCAGACTTACCTTCCACCCCACCCCACCCCAAAAAAAAAAAAAAAAAAAATTGTGACTAGAGACAAATCTGTAGACTTTTCCTGGTGTTATGTTTGTGCCACAATTCTGAGTGCACACGCGGATGTGTTGAGCGAGCAAGACCTTTGATACTGATGTTGAGACTGGTGATAAAGAAGAACTCTGACCTATGTACAGTGAAGTTGTAGTGTTGCTAGTGTTGTGTTGGTAAGGTGTGTGTTGAGAATGTAACTATTTTGATGATCTTTTGTAATATTGAAGGAAACTAATTCTTTTTAATAACCGAATTAATAAAAATAAAATGTTTTGAAAATATTTGGGATCATTAGAATGTTTCTGGCAATTTGTCATGTTGGTCTTAAATTTTACTGAGAATGGTCTTAAAAGGTCTTAATAAAGTCTTAAATTGAACTCACTGAAACCTGCAAGAACCCTGAATAATTTGTCTTTTATAATCAGTTTGTTTTCACCTTGTTTTACAACAGTAATGTTTATATAAACCTTATAATTCATTTATAACAATAATGTTAAACATCACTTTACTACACTCATTTAAGGCATTGTAAACATTTATTACGTGTTTATTATTGCTAATATGTATTTTAGGTGCTTTATAATTATTCACAGGTTACATTCAACATAAATTCATGCATTATAATGCATTATAAGGAAAAATGTATTAATTTATAGTGTAAGTTGTGTTACTATGTGATTATCACGAAGTATCTATAGTTTATTATAGGAGCTTTATGATGCATTATTTGACGTGCTTACAAAGCTTTAACACAAAGCTACAAAGAGTTATAACCACATTTATAATGGCTTATAAATACAGGTTTCATAAGTTCTTCATAACTGCTCAGGTCATTGTCTGTTTATAATGATTTACAATGACTGAAAACGTTTATAATGAGGAAAAAAACTTCATATGTCTCTCACTTTACTGAAGCACTCTGTGATGACATTTTGAATGTTCATAATGCTTTATAATTGTAATAAGGTCTTTATAACAGCACAGATCATTATTTGCTTATAATGCATTATAATGAATTATAACATTAATGTTATAACATGTTTATAAGTCATCAAATCCTGAGAAATAATATATAATGAGAGGCTCATGATGCATTATTAGAGTTTATAAGTATGCTTATAAAGCATTATTACCAAGTTATAAAGAGTTATAAACACATTTATAATAACAAATGTAGGCTTCATATAAAGTGTAACCGAATTTTCTACGTCTGCATAAATATGACCTAAATCATCATCAGAATCCTAAAAGTAGATAAAGAGAACCCAGTTAAACAAGTGAGATATGACAAGTGAAATATTAGACTTGCTCATTTATTTATTGAGGAAAATGATCCAATATGACATATTTGTGAGAGTCAAAAATATGTGAACCTTTGCTTTCAGTATCTGGTGTGACCCCCCTTTACAGTAATAACTGTAACTAAATGTTTCCGGTAACTGTTCTTTAACCGTTCTTTGGTAGAACGACTTGTGTGTTTAGGGTCGTTGTCCTGCTGTATGACCCACCTTCTCTTGAGATTCAGTTCATGGACAGATGTCCTGACATTTTCTTTAGAATTCTCTGATATAATTCACAATTCATTGTTCCATCAGTGACGACAAGACGTCCTGGCCCAGATGCAGCAAAACAGGCCCAAACCTGATACCACCACCACCATGTTTCACAGATGAGATAAGGTTCTTATGCTGGAATGCAGTGTTTTCCTTTCTCCAAACATAACGCTTTTCATTTAGACCAAAAAGTTCTGTTTTGGTCTCATCTGTCCACAAAACATTCTTCTAATAGTCTTCTGGCTTGTCCACGTGATCTTTAGCAAACTGCAGACGAGCAGTAATGTTCTTTTTGGAGAGCAGTGGCTTTTTCCTTACAACCCTACCATGCACACCATTGTGGTTCAGTGTTCTCCTGATGGTGGACTCATGAACATGAACATTAGCCAATGTGAGAGAGGCCTTCAGTTGTTTAGAAGTTACCCTGGGGTCCTTTGTGACCTCACTGACTATTACACGCCTTGCTCTTGGAGTGATCTTTGTTGGTCGACCACTCCTGAGGAGGTAACAATGGTCTTTAATTTCCTCCATTTGTACACAATCTGTCTGACTGTGGATTGGTGGAGTCCAAACTCTTTAGAGATGGTTTTGTGACCTTTTCCAGCCTGATGAACATCAACAACTCTTTTTCTGAGCTCCTCACAAATCTCGTTTGTTCATGCCATGATACATTTCCACAAACATGTTGTGAAGTGCAGACTTTGCTAGATCCCTGTTCTTTAAATAAAACAGGTGCCCACTCACACCTGATTGTTATCCCATTGATTGAAAACACCTGACTATAATTTCACCTTCGAATCCTAGAGGTTTACATACTTTTGTCTCTCACAAATGTGTCATATTGGATCATTTTCCTCAATAAATAAATGACCAAGTATAATATTTGTGTCTCATTTGTTTAACTGGGTTCTCTTTATCTACTTTTAGAACTTGTGTGAAAATCTGATGATGTTTTAGGTCAAATTTATGCAGAAATGTACAACATTCTAAAGGGTTCACAAACTTTCAAGCACCACATGAATTATTTGATTTTTGTAAGTACATGTACACAAGCATCATAATGAGGCCCCAGGGAAAAATAAAATACCAGATATTATATAATATAGGATCTTACAGAAAAAATAACTCAAATAAGTGATTATAATCATTATCTGATTGAATATTTACTGCTAAAATAATAAAAAACTGGACATAAACAGAAAAGCAATATGTCACAGCATTCAGTAAAAGACTGGATCAGTTGTCTGTGTAAACATAACCACACTGAAGCTTTAAACACCCCAAAGGGCCTTGTAAAGAAAGAAAGGGGCAGGTATAAATATCAGAAGTAAAGTTCATTAGCTATGTATCTGAGCGCATCTGCGGCCTCTGCGATCCTTCCCACACCGCTTCCTTTTATCTTTACAATTGAGATAAATTACTGTGCTCTGCTTTCGGGTTAAGACATGTTAATCCTAGGAAATAACAGATCTCAAGGTGCCGTTCCAAGGAGGAGTGGAGGAGGAACTGAAAGGAAGAAATGTAAGGAAAGAAAAAAAAGAATGGGTATAATTTAATCTCAAATGCACCTGAAAATCACCATATCCATCATTATCTTCTTGTGAGTCAATGCAAGAAGAAGAAAAAAAGGATGAGAGGATATGGAAATTCATTAGAAAGGCAGGTTTCTGTGCAACACATTTCTCACCACTAACCGCCAAAGGTAGGCAAACACAGCACATTTATCAAGCCACAGACAAATGACACTGAGTTACTAGTTAGACAGTGTAATAAGCGCCATTTAATTTCCTCTTTAGAATCAATTTACTTTTCAAAGCATGGGCTTGTCATCAAGGGACAAAGCTTTTCTTGTGAGAATTAGGGAGTGGATTTTTTGCATATCAAATAGCACAGTGTTGTATGATATAGATAAGAGCATTAACATGGTCATTGAACCTAAAGATTACAGCAAGATTTCTGGAACTTATCTCAGAAAAATATCACTTAGATTAGTGTCTAAAATAGGAAGAGTAGAAGTATACGAAGACATGATAAGACAATTATTGCTAGTAACTATCTATTCGCAGCCTCTTTGCACTGGTCCATTCGCATCTTGCTGAAGCAACTGGAACAGCATTCTTGAAGTCTTCCCTGCAAACAGCTGTCTGGGGATATTCAGTGAAACTAACTAAACCTGCGGGCTGAATCATTTGATCTCAGCCAACTGCTTTCATACAATCTCAATATGCAGATTCTTGCCAATTCTCTTGTTGTTGGGTCTGCCCTCACAATCCTGCAAGTTAAAGCTGAGGGTTTGATGTCTGTAGTATTGCTTGCACCCACGAGGTTGATGTTACCAGCCTGCTAGAGACATACATAACCAAATACCAAGCTCGGGCATGTGTTCTCACTACCCGCGAGTGTGTTCACTTGTGTGTGTCTGTGTGTTTCACTGCACAGATGAGTTCAAATTTCTCTGTGTGCAAGACCATTGGCCAAGAATAGTGCATTTCTAACTTAACTGCTGAAAGTCCATAACCCTTGAATTGTTCTTCAACAGCCACCACACCGCTACTCATAATGTAACAGTAATGGTGACATCCTGACAAACTGGGCCTCGGCCAGTGACCTCCATTAGGTAAACCTCATCAAGCAACTTGGCACATTTTACTCAACAAGATGGGATTGTGATTATTGCCCTGATCTATCTTGGAGCACCATGTTGGAAGGCACTCCTGAACTAGTATTGTGTCAGCTTTTGGGAAAATTCCCTAGCAGCCAACATAAAATCATTGTTAATGAAGTTGGCATCTAATGTCCTGCCATGGAAGAATTACCCACCTCAAACTATAGCTTTAAGAAAGCTGACTGACCCAAGTTCACTACCATCCTAAAAAAGATGTGCTTACCATTCCAACCAGAAACATTTCAATAGTGGTGCCATCTTCAAAGCTGCTTGTTGTGCTAATAAAGATTTCAGGTCTACCCTCGAATAAGGAGATGAAGTTTATGGTTCACTCTCAATGTTGTCAGCACCTCAAATATCACAGTGATGATGCTACTCCCTACATCACTGAAAGTAAACTTAGGGATGCAAAGAGCAAATTAAAACCACATACAATTGCCACTTATGACAATGAGTTCCTACTCCACCTTAAGCTCAGGGTGACCAGCTGACTCTGCTACTTCCTCTGCAGGGCCTTTATAAAAAAATTATTTCTATACATGTGGAACAAGGCCAAGGTCATCAGCACCCTCAAACCTGGCAAAGACACCAGTCTCTCATTCAGCTATCATCTCATCGACCTGTGGTCAGTCATGTTTTTACTCATCCTGGCTTGCTGGTCTCAGACAGCACAATAAGTGCTGGTCAGGCCGGGCTCCGCAAGTACCACATACTTCACCCTCATAACATAACATTCATAAACGGTTTTCAGGAGAAACAAAAAACTCATGTTGTCTTCCAGGACCTGACAGTTGCCTATGACACTGTCCGACTCAAAGGGTTTCTGGTAACATCCTTGGAGATTGGCTTGTGCACATAGTTGACGTGATGCTATCTAATCGACAGTTCAGAGTACACGTCAGACAAGTCCAGTTCCTGACACAAAGTAATGGGCTTCCACAAGGTTCAGTGTCTGCATCAACATTAATTAACCTCAACACACCTGACCTTCCTGCAAGACATACAAGAAAATGTGTTCATGCTTGAAGATATCTTACCTCAGAGTCTAAAAGCAACCTGAACCAGTCATCAGTGCAGAACTTGTCTTTAGAGCTGAGTACTTAGAAAATAGAGGCTTCATCCAAGACAGAAACCAGCTCTTTCCACCTCCCCGATGTCACTACCCAACAAGGTCTTCTCCTCATACTTAATGACCAATGCCTACCTGATCATGCACTTCCATTCCCAAACATACTGCCAACTTCTGTTAAAGTCAGGATGATGAACTTTAAACTGTATCATGGGTGCCCAAGCTGACACACCTGTCTTGAGTCGATCATCACTGAACAGCACAATCTGCATTATATCTAGTGTATCTAGTGCCTGCTGGCCAGCTTCCACAGCTAGTTTTGTGCAACATCCCTCTTCCCTCCAGCTGCTGCCTCACTCCATCTCCAAAAATGAGAGTATTTGGACAAATGAATAACTGATGCTAATGATTTCTTCAATGACTCAGCAGCGTGCCTACACTCAAAATCACCTGTTTCATCTACAGTGATTACATCTACAGTGTGTCAGCTGGGACAGTCTGGAGGGATGTCTGGAATTTACTGACTTGCTTTGCCTGTGCAGGTCTGACTCTGCCAGTAACTAATACTTGCTTGCTTTGGGTCTCAGCTCTGGCTGTTTAAAAATAGCTGTGCCCCTTCCTTGGTTTTCTTCTCTGGGGCCAGGCACTCTCCTGATTTTCTCATCTTGTGCAGTTTTTGTGTGTTGGCCATGAGGGGCCTGCCCATAAAAACGTAACTTCAGGCATGTTTACCTATAAAGCTTCCTCAAGTGCTATTCATGTTTTCTGAGGTCCATGTTTGCTGACACTTCTCCTGTTGGAGGTGCAAGGTCTCTATGGATCTGTGTATGTTTGAGTTACATGCATGTTTCCTAAAGTCCACTCTTGAGGGCACAGCACCTGGAGGTTCCTCTTTCTCTGCCACAATTGAGCTTTGAGTGTATTAGGCGAGTGTGCTGCTTTTGGCTGGGTGAACTTCCCCACTTTGCTTTATATTGTTTAGGGCTACTTCTCAGCCTCAGTGGCACAGCAAGTACCATGACAGAATTCCATGTTTTTCAGTTCCTGGTGGTAGTAGGTCTATTAGTTTGTGTTTTTAATTTTTCCATGTGCAGGTTACTGCAGCCCTCCTATCTGCATTTGAACCCAATCTGTTGGCTTATGTCACTTTGAATTTTCTAGAACATGGCAGCAATCCAGAGAGGCTAACGGCCCTGTACTCCAAAGGGACTAAGCTTGTGGCTCTTTAAAAAGGACATTTGAAAGTTATGTAACGTTAGAAAAGAGATTAATTTAAGGTCTGATTCTGTTATTGATTATGCTAGCTTGAAGATAAGTAAACAGTAGTCACAGCAAATATTTTTATTATTAAAAAATCACTGCATCGAAAACATAAACAGTGTTTATTTAGTAATGAATGTGGCACTACTGGTACATTTTGTTTGCAACAGATCTTAGAAATGAAATACATTAAATATTATTTATTTATTTATTATCACATATATTGAAATTACCTTAAAGTATAAGAATATTTGACATATTGTATTTCACTAACTATTTGTATATCATAGCAAAATTAAACCCAGAAAAGCTTTGCTAATCATAACACTACTTCTATACTAGACCTCATGTTTCCTTGAGTGTCTGGGTCTCTCTGTAACCTGGGTTAAATGGAGGCCATCTCTTTGACCACACTACTTGTTTAGATCTCCATGTGTATATGCCTACCCCCCCACATTCTCACACACATTATGATAAAAGAATGGTGGAGACAGAGAGAGAGTTTGCTCATTTCATCAGGCAGAGCTTTGTTGAAGGGTGGAGGTTAAGCCGCTCTGAGAGAAAGCATCTTTCTACATGCTGTGTGAGCTGGTTGTCTTAATTACAAGCAGTGAGGAGCCTTTAGTTAACTAACAGAAGTCCTTTTTGAAATGTAGTTTAATGTAATTTGATATCAGTGTTTAGACATTAAAGTTGGCTTACTTCTGAACACATCTTTTGGTTTATTAGTTTCCCCATATATCTCATCCACACTAGTTCTACTAAACCCCATAGTGTCAGTTTCTTCACTATCATGTGACTTCACCAGTAATCTAAAGACTGAATATGTCATTTGAACCGAACCGTAAGAAGTCTGCCACCAGAAGACATTTTGTAGGAAGCTGTAGGTGGACCTGAATCTAGGTAATAATTTTCCATTATGTATTTTATAATGACATGAAAGATTAACGTTAAGATGGGAGCTGAAGAATTCTTTAAAGCAAATAAATAAATAAATAAATAAATAAATAAACACCCAAGACTACAGAAAACTCAAGAGAAGGGCTTGGTCACTCAAACCCCTGACAAACTGAATTAAGAGTCTGGCACAGATACCACTAGCCACCCCAAATCTACGACCTGGAGAGGAACGCAAACAGGTAAAATATGAGAAAAAACTGCCAGGGATGGTAGAAAACCTCCCAAACTAGAGAGAAAAAAGCACCACTTTTAGACAAAAACTCAATTCCTCTAAATGATGCATAGGTAAGATGAGCTACTCCTCTATAAGAAACAGAATCCTTGTTTTATTTTTGCTGTTGTGACTGCAGAAACACGAGAAGCTCATAACTGCATAATTGCCATACCATCCAATTTTTTGTGCCTGTGTTGTAAAGCCTTAAAAAAAATCATAGTACAAAACATTGTCCTATGCCTCCTGTCATATGACACTGCAGCATCCAAACCAAAGTTTTCTGAAGATGATGAATGGTATCAAAAGCAGGATTCCATATGAATTCAAATCTCGACATTTACATCAGTTTGTCATGTTTGCATGTCATTTTTTAAAATAATACACATAATCACACTGGGATGAACAAATGGGGCTGCATGACAAGACAAGACAGGAGTTGATTATAATGAGGACATGATGAAATGACTAGGGTGGGGACATGGAGACATAACATGAACGTAAACAGAAAGCACATGGTGACAAGACGGTGCAAAGGGACATGTAACCAGACAAGCCCAACATGGGGTGTGACAGTGCTCTTAAGTGAATTCTACTGTCACTGAAGAACTAATCCGAAATAGGAAAACATTGGTGAATGTCAGAATCCGAATGAAAACTGCATAAGAAGGTTTTAAGAAGAAATGTTTTTTAAGAATGGTTGGTGAATGAGCTCTTATGTTTTGAAACATGTGTCATTTATGTTTTTAACCAACAAGCAGATGTAGCTCATAGAAGTCACCTTATATTTCATTATGTGAACATCTAATGTTTAAAGTGGTTAAGATTTAATGCCTGTTCTTTAATGTAATGTTCATTTTGGGTGTTTGTAGTACTGTAGATGGAGGAGACTTGGAGAAAGAAATAGGTGAGCAAGGCAGCTAAGAAGGGAAGAAAAACTTTATAGAACTAGATTAAAACAACTAGCACGACAGCAAGTGAAGCACTGATAGAAAAGGCAAAGCAATTATTTCCTACATAATTGACTTCATGTGAAGTAGACCTCCTTTCTTCAAAGCATTTTTAAACTTGAGAGTAGGTTAATAACTACAAATTAATATTTCAATCATTGACAAAATCATAACATATTATACCTGTGAATATAATTGTTGCCCCAAAAATTTCCCCCAAAGAAATGTTTCAGCTTGGACTACAAATGAGTAATCTTCAGATAAATGTATGATATTCTATGTCTTCATGTGTGGAAAACTGTCCGTCTGCTGTGACTTAAACTAGAACACTACTTAAAAACTCTGGATGAAATACTGTAATTAATTTCTAAAGAGGTCTTTGAAAGACTGTGTGTATGTGTGTGTGCGCCTGTCAGTGGGATGAGAGACCTCTATGGGTGGGGTATAACCCCTGGGGGTGGTGGTGGTGGGGGTCTATGTATGGATCAGTGATAATCCTCAATGTGACATCCTCAGCTGCGTCAATTATGCTAATCACACACACACTCGTTACGCTGAACCTTCATTACTGTCAAACACCAGCAGGACTGGTTTCACACCCCTGCAATATGAACCTGGCTCAAAAAGAGCCAGAGAGTCGCCATGTGGGGCCAGGATTAGTTGTGCTTTTTTAGCATAGTGTGACATGATCAGCCTGGACAAGGAGAAGCCTCATTCTACATCAGCACCTTTGCAATGTTTCAGAGAAAGATCTTCAAATGCTGCTGTTTCTTGGGTACACCTACCTTGAAGCTAAACTCAAATTAATTAAAATTAGAATACTCTCAAAAAATTTATTTGTGTTCATAATTTAATTCAAAAAGATCAAATAGACGTTATATTCATTACACATGATGCAATTCATTACACATGTTTCAAACATGTTTTGTTTTAATGTTGATTCTGTGTGAATAGTAATTTACTCAAACCTGAAATTAAATATTCAAATCATTTGAGATTCTAGATTTCTGATTTTCATGAGCTAAATGAGCTGTAAGCCATGCTGAACAACAGTAAATCAGAAAAGCTTGAAATATGTCACTTTATGTGTAATTCATATAAAATACAACTGATTACCTTTTTGAATAAAATTTTGAACAACTTTTTCATTGATATATATATTTTTTAGATGCACTATTATGAAAACCTCATGAAAATCAATATTAAGCATTTATTTTTACAAAGACAAGAAAGTGGTGACAATGAAAGCAAAAACATTATGAAATATGATAGAACATCACCACTAATATTTGGTTTTATCCTTAAAGATTAGTTTTAAAAATTATTTAGCGCTTCAAAAAGCAGTCTGAGGTCTTCAAAACCTTTGTATTTCCTTTTGCATGAAACAAGTAAAAATACATAATAACCTACCACATTTTAAAAATGTATCATTTCATATGCCCCTCCTTGAACTGCCACCTTACAGCGGTGGAGGGGTTTGCGTGCTTGAATGATCCTGGGGGCTATGTTGTCTGGGGCATTATGCCCCTGGTCAAGATAGTATAAAGTATTACAAAAACGAAAGTAACAGTGGTGAAAGAACAGAAACATTTTTATTTACGAATTATAACTAAAAGTACTCCAAAAGTATTATCACGTAGATTTTTTATATATATAGTTACTTTTTCAACAAGTTTTAAAATAAGTTTTTCCATTAGTCAACATAAAATATACTTAATGTGTATTT
>BRDA01018709.1:18812-32022 GCA_036984385.1 Crenuchus spilurus | reverse complement strand
TCCCATCCACCAGTATGTACTTACCTCAGCTGGCCTCAGCATATCATCAGCATAGATTTTCTCCTGTTTTTATAGCAATTTTAGTTTTTAGCTCTGGTCATGGATGGCAGTTTGGTGATATTTCTACTCAGAGAACTATTAAACCTGTCAATCTGTCTATCCAGACCAGAACTAAACACCCATAACATTGTTGTTCATCTAATGTTTCTCTGTGACTTGATGTGATGTGTAAAAATGTCACATTTACTGGCACATCAACAGGTAGTCTTATCAGTGTAGCTGCTGTAGAACAGTGTTAGAGCTCCCCCTAGTGTCAGTATCACCACTCTACAGACAGTCTTATCAGTGTAGCTGCTGGAGAACAATGTTAGAGCTCCCCCTAGTGTCAGTGTCACCACTCTACAGGTTGACTGACCCCTTTTGTCCCATGTGAAATTTTTTAAAAATAGTTTATATTTATATTTCCTCAAATGCAAAAAAAGACATTGTTGTAAAATATCAGACGTCACCTGCCCTGCACTCTAAAGATTGGCATCAGTCATTGAAAAAAACAATATAATTCACAGAAAACTTATATATGGAATAAAGGGCTGCACAACGACTGCGAGCCACTACTGTTTAAGTTCTGTACTTATTTGTCTCGTGACAGTGTGAGGACCATTTCTGACTGATACCTCAGGTGGCCTTTAGCTTCCACAGATCTTTTCTACTGTGGGACTTCTATGTCCAGGCCTTTCCTGATTAGGGAAAAGCCCTGCCGTCCTTCTAAGCCCATCAGAACGGATGGCAGGAAGTGGGAGGACCGTGTGACCACATGTGCACAGTGTTTGTTCTTGCCGTGCTCCGTGGGCAGAGGCTTTCTGCGCAACATCGAGTAGCAAACTCGAGTAGCACAACAGTGCCATGAGCCACATCAATACAGTCAGGCCCCCAGAGTCTGGTATGGTTCATATTAGATCTCCTTCCACCATCCCACCCTAGCCCCCACAGAACAGCCAGTGCTGGCTCAGTTAAGCCTCTAAAGCCTGTGAAGTTTGTACGCACCAACATAAATACCAGCAGAGCAGTGCTGTGTACAACACGGCAGGGCTGGGAATAGATGGGTCCCACCAAATGGAATAGCAGTTATTACAAACAAACTTCATCCCTTGATAGATGGGTGGATGGATAGATGGATATCCATCCATCTGTAGATTGGTGGGCAAATAGATACAAAGTTATTTTTCTTGTGAGTCATTCTTTAGACTAAAAGTGCACACCAAAACCTGTTAATACTCAATATAAACTGGAAATTACATAGAGGAATGTAACTGTGTACAGTTCTGCTTTAGTGTTTTGTGAAGTGTCAATATTTCTGCATAAATTTGATCTAAAAATAAAGTCCTAAAAGGAGATAAAGAGTGTCAAATGAGACAAAAATAGACTTAGTAATTTATCGAGGACAATTATCCAATTGTGTTGTGATTCAAAGGGATGAAAATAAGGTGTGAGTGGGACCCTGTTTTATTTAAAGAACTGGTCTAGCAAAGTCTGCTCTTCACATGTTTGTGGAAGTGTATAATGGCACGAACAAAGGAGATTTGTGAGGAGCTCAGAAAAAGAGTTGTTGATGCTCATCAGGCTGGAAAAGGTTACAAAACCATCTCTAAAGAGTTTGGACTCCAACAATCCACAGTCAGACAGATTGTGTACAAATGGAGGAAATTCAGGACCACTGTTACCTCCTCAGGAGTGGTCGACCAACAAAGATCACTCCAAGAGCAAGGCGTGTAATAGACAGCGAGGTCACAAAGGACCCCAGAGTAACTTCTAAGCACCTGAAGGCCTTTCTCACATTGGCTAATGTTAATGTTCATGAGTCCACCATCAGGAGAACACTGAACAACAATGGTGTGCATGGTAGGGTTGCAAGGAGAAAGTGCTCTCCAATAAGAACATTGCTGCCCATCTGCAGCAAGTGCTTCTACCAAAGAATTATTAAAGAAGAAGTTGATGTTTTGGAATGGCCAAGTCAAAGCCCTGACCTTTATCCAACATCAGTGTTGTGGAAGAACCTGAAACCAGCATTTCATGGCAAGAAACCCAACATAAGAGTTGTACCTGTTTTGTATGGAGGAATGGGCTAAAATGAATCCAAGCACATGTGCAGGTCGGATCAACAATTACCAGAAACTTAGTTGAAGCTTAGTTGAACAAGGTGGTCATACCATGAAGGCAAAGGTTTGCATACTTTTGTCACTAACTGAGATATTGGATCATTTTCCTTGATAAATAAATGACCAAGTCTGATGTTTGTTTTTGATTTGGCTCTTTTTATCTTCTTTTAGGACTTGTGCAACAATCTGGTGAAATTTTAGGTTACATTTTTGCAAAATGTATAAACTTCTAAAGACTGCACAACTTTCAGGCACATTGTAACTAATTATATTTAAACATTATAAAAAGTTACAGGACTGTAAATTTCCAAGCTTTTAAGGGTCTTCTTGACCCACAATGTGTCAGGATGACATTGGCCTACTCTGAGAAGAAGCGTGGGCAGCCTGAGATGTGGGCAGCTGTGGGGTTAAATTTGTGCTTAGCATGGGCCTCTTTAGGTCCAGTCAGAACTAGGCCGCCCAAGGACTGACCCGTTGAAGACTTCAGCCTGCTGTCAGAGCCCATGCTGCCTGGACTGGCCTTGGACACTGTATATGCTCAGCCTTCTGGAGAGGTTATTCCAGAGTAGAAGAGTCTTTCAAGGACAGTGTTGGAGTGAATCTCAAGCAGGACTTATCTTTCAACAGCACATGAGAGAATATTAAAGTCATCATTCACGGAGTGTAATCTCGTAAGATAATCACGTTACGTCACGTTGAATATTTAGATGTATAAATTGTTTACATTTCTCAGTGTGGATTTTATGAAACTGGCTGATGTAGAGACCTATAGCACAGCAGGTTTAAAATGATACTCGTATGCGAGATTTCTTCACTTTGTTAACGTTTGCTTATGAAAGATTACCATTGTGACCTCGGCTGACGAACGTGCGAGTCCTCGTGCGTGATTGGCTCTGACATGTAATTACAAATAAAAAAGGAGGTTCATAAGAGCTGTATAGCAGTACATGGAAATGAAGTCGCTGATCTGAAACCTTTCTTTGAAAACCTGTCCCATCAGCCCGTGCGGGGAGATAAGCGTGGAGATTCATAATTTAAACCACATGTCAGGCTCTGGAAGCCATATAATAGCAAACAATCTTACAAGCCAAGGAAATATTACACCCAGCTCGATGACAAACCACCCCCCTGCCGCCTTCTTCGTCCTCTCTTTTTTCAGGCTCGTAATAGCAGCGTCCACATCTGTTCAGGGATTTGTTATTCAAAGTGAGCGTCCTGCGAGGCTGCGAAACAAACCTAGTAATTTCCCCTAGAGCTCCATTTCTCTTTTTATTCCAGCAACTCAACCGCTCAGCAGCGTGTACGCTGTGAGAAGTAGAGACGAGCTTTTCTCTTCTTTGACGAGGGAACAGAGACGTAGAGGGCGAGATAATAGTGGTCACTGGCCTCTCTAACACAGCAGGAAGGGTCAGCACAAAGAGCTCATCAATTAATTTTACCAGTGGAGCTTTTACTGTGTTTCCAGCCTCAGTTAAAATACTAGAAGTGTCTGTGAGGCATTCAGCTGTGGTGGCAGATGACAGAGGTTTTGACAAGGCCTGACTTAACTTGCTCAAATTGGCCATGTACGAGTGAAAGGATGTGAAGACCTGTTCCTCTTTTTTGGGCCAACTTTTGGGAATTTCTGGCTAAATCAGACATCTCTGTTTTCTAAGGAGAGTGCACATGTTTTGATGGCCAGTCTAAAGCTGTCTCCGAAATGTCCTTGAGGTGTCTGCTGCTGTTTACTAACCACTTCTACTGCATGCTCACCTAGTTTGAGAGTATACTGGTGTGTAAAACTCCATCAGAAGCTGCCGTCAAGTCCACAACATTGCCATAAATGTCTTTTTCAGAACATAAGGAACATAGAGGTGGGGTTAAGGGACTCTAATTGGACTACAAGGTGGTCTGATTTGGAACATGAGATCTACAAATACATAAAACTGATTACCAGATTTTTAAAAAATCCACACATGCCTCAAATTTTGTTGACTAATCTCAAATGTCTTCTTGTGCGTTTTTGACACTGAATTTCATCCTTTTCATGAATCAAAAATGGACCAAAATACATCATGTAACTGTACAGTCATGTCAGACCATCATGACCACCCCTGGTTCGGAATGAACTCGGCAAAAGACGTGATGTGACTGATGTCCAAAAGGGCTGATAATAGGGTACCAGGTGAAGAATGGTGGTGGTAGCATCTCAGAAAACGCTAACTTTGTGGGATGTTCTAGAGCTGCTGTACTAAAGGTATACTGAGAATGGAATTCTTATACATTGAGTGTCTCTCAACAGCATAAAGGTGGTTCCCTACGAGCCATAGATACCATAAAGGAAGGAATGTAGCGAGTGGTACAGGACAATCGCGTGGTACAGAAAGGTTGCAGAATCGCTGATGCTAAACCTGATACCATGATGCTAATCTTGATATCCTGATGCTAAACCTGATATTGTGATGCTAATCCTGATACCCTGATGCTAAACTTCATAACCTGAAACTTATCTTGATGTTCATTGGATAAGTTTAAAAACAATGAGTTTCTAGCTATTCTAACCTTGTAGCTCCAGATTGAAACTAAACAGTCAAATTTTGCACACCAAACTGTGATCAGCTGCATTTGGAGAACAGTGATTAATTTAACAGAGTTTCTTATGAGCTTCTGAAGCTCACTGGTATAAGCCCTAACTAGACTTGGTTCAAATTCTCCATCCATCCATCCCTCCATCCATTATCACTGACTTTGTTTTCAATCCTGACATGATTGTTCACCTTTTTGCTTTTCTATGATCTTAAGTCTCCTCTCAATCGTCTTTCTCTTCTTCTTTCCATAAATGGTCTGATGTCGTAATCGCCTCCAGCTGTGGACCAAATGAAAGACAAAGCTGTAGTTAGAGGAGAGAGGGAAATCCTATACCTGCGTTTGTCTCCTGTACTCACCTCTCGTTATGCTGAATTAATCTTTTCTCTTTTCACTCCATCTTACTCAGCAGAGCTGGGCATCAGCTGCCAGCTCCAAAATGAACGTGAAGGTGGGAGATGGAAAAGCTCCAAAAGGCCTTGTTATTTCAAGGTCTGATGCCTTTGAGTTGTTGTCATCCGAAAATTGGTTCATTTTAATGGAATTTTAAGATGTTGCATTGAATTGTTGCTTACAGAATGCTGAGCAGTGAAATGTGCCAGTGATAAGATTTGAACCTTTTTGGCCATTTGAATTAGGTTCTGTTTATGGCAGCAATTCACACAGACACACACACACACACACACACACACACATGCACACATTTATACAGTATATACACAATCCTTGACCCTGACCAGGATTAAATGGTTAAGAAGATGGATGAATGGATATATTGTAAAATAAAGACTGCATTCAACTTTCTCTGGAATGGTGGTGCTCCAATATGTTTGGGATGACTTGGGGATGAGGTGGTAGTGGTGATCTTGTCACTGATTACAATCAGATCCTCACAGCAATGCTCCAAAATCAAGTCAAAAGCTTTTCCTGGACAATAGAGCCAGTTACTCCAATAGAAGCAGGATATAGTCTTTTAATAGCCTTCATTTCAGGAGAAAATGAATGAGTGTCCCAATACATTTGTCCCAGTACTATATATATATACAGGGGTTAGACAAACTGAAACAGCTGTCATGTTAGTGTGGGAGGTTTCATGGCTAAACTGGACCAGTCTGGTGGCCAATCTTCATTAATGTCACATTGCACCAGTAAGAGCAGAGTGTGAAGGTTCAGTTAGCAGGTAAGAGCACAGTTATATAGTATATTACAATGCACACAACATTATGGTGACATACCAGAGTTCAAAAGAGGACAAATTGTTGCTGCACGTCTTGCTGACGCATCTGTGACCAAGACAGCAAGTCTTTGTGTCTAAATATTATTGAGCCACTTTGGGGTGTTTTGGAGGAGCGAGTCAGGAAACGGTTTCCTCCACCAGCATCACGTAGTGACCTGACCACTATCCTGCAAGAAGAATGGCTTAAACTCCCTCTGACCACTGTGCAGGACTTGTATATGTCATTCCCAAGACTAATTGACCCTGTATTGGCTGCAAAAGGAGGCCCAACACCTACTAATCAATTATTGTGGTCTAAAACCAGCTGTTTCACTTTCATTGTCTAACCCCTGTATATATGACAATGATGATTGTTACACTTATACAGCGCCTTTCTCAAACCCAAGCACGCTTTACAATCAACACACTCCATTTACACACACTCAATCACACACACTGGCGAGAAGCGGCAGCCAGTCGCGCACAGCGTACTCTCAACCAGAAGCAACCGTTAACCTGGAGGACTGCATCGAGCACTAGAGGGAGATCATATATATGACTCTGCTTCTGTCTTTATCTGAGACATTATTTAGAAATTGTTGTGTATTATAAATAAGTACAAAACACATTAAGTTTGTTTTTTTTCCTCTAATGATAGTCCATTTACTGTAAAAATCCAACTAAGCCTTTGCAGATTACGTTCCTCCAAACTTCCATCCCACCATTCCAGCTCTTGGCCTGAGGCTGAAAAAGCCAGTTGGACTTGATTTCATTACCGACCGGTCAGTACGTGATGATGATAGCGTCTTGGCCGGCATCTCGCACTGGTTCTGCTTTGGGATGGAACCCAGTTGTGGGCTGAATAAAGACGCTTAGTGGTTTTGACATGTATATGATGTTTTACAGGGATGCCATAATATAGCAGATTTCTTTTAATGGACATCTGGACGAAGCAGAGCGCTTCACAAATCTGGAGGAGCGCTCCGCTGATGTCATGGTGATCCATTACTCGAGAGAAGTATCATCTGTTCATGGAAATGCTCCATATTGTGCCCATTGAGGCCTTGTTCTGTGGTCGCAAGGAGCAGAAAACATGAAAGATGATGACCTCTGGAGATACCGTCAGCCGTGTGACATAAAAGGATTGGCCACTGATGGATGTAGAACAGGCAGCAGGTTCTGTACAACATGTCTGCGTTATGTCAGTTTGATCTGTAGCCCAAATGGTCGTGCTTAGCTGGCTTTCAAGCGCTGTGCTACAATTTTGCTCTCGTTGTAGCGCTGAAAGAATGGGCTGCCCTGTTTGCTGGGGATTCCTCCAACCCAGTTGGTCTGACCTTGGCCATGTGGCACAGGACTATGTTTAATATTCAGTCCTCAGGCCTCTAGAGAATAGAAGGAGATTCAGACTACACCTCTGACTCTCTAGCCTGTGATGGAGTTGAAAATGTTAGAGGTTGTTACCACTTAGCGCATATTAGCAACAGCAAGTTAATAAAAATAGATTTGTCGTTCTCACAAGCCAGATGTCTGCCTATCGTCAGTGAGTCTGGTTTGTCTTATTACTCAATGGAACATGAACTGCCTACTTTCAAAAAGAAGAGTTTTGACTGTTGTTTTCTTACTGTTTTAAAATGATATGTAGGGCTGTTATAACAGAGGTGCTGCAGCAAAAACAGTCCAGTGTGAAGCAAAATCATACCCATAAGCAAGAATATGGATGTCCCACATAATCTAATGCTTTTTTCACGACTTTTCACATTTGATACACTGATTAAATGATGTGTAAAAATGTGTGACAGGAATATGTGTATAACTAACACAACTGTAGCCAATTCATTAGATACACATAGCTTGTATCTACACTTATGTAGTGCCACTGTCCATATATGTGCAGATTGTAGTTCATCTGTTTCTCTGTATACTTTGTTAGCCCCCATTCACAGTGTTTTTCAATGGTCAGGATACTTTTTGTGGTGGATCATTCTCAACAGTGCGGTGACATTGACGTGGTGGTGGTGTGTTAATGTGTGCTGTGCTGGTAGAAGTAAAATCAGACATAGTAGAAACTTTGAATGATGTCACTGTGGTCCCAGGACGCATGATGAAGTTCTTACAATGTTGTCTACGTTCTTTCAGCGTTGTTGTGGTTGTGGTGTTACTAATTCACTGAAATCTTGTACACTGAAGAAAAGACTACACATCCCATTACAAAAAGGTTTCATAGTAATAGCATGGTAGGTCACTATTTCTGGATATGATACTGAGAATGATCCACCTGCTTTGTTGGGGTCCTGACAATTGAAGAACAGGGTGAAAGGAGGCTACCAAAGTCTACAGAGAAACAGAATGTGATGGAAGTAGGTGGTCAATGTTCTGATATGTATTTCATTTTGACCTTGTTAGCTGGTCGATGGTTGGAGTGTTCTGGGAAACGTATGGCTTATTATGCTCCTTATTGGTACGGTTTTATTTCAGCCACAGGTTTTTAGCACTCTCCCTCACATGTGTGTGTGTGTGTGTGTGTGTGTGCTCCAGCGGGGGTCTCTTGGCGAATGGCGGTGTACGTCAGTACAACTTCAGCTCTATGGCTCTAATGAGTTGCCGGAGGACCTGCCGCTTTCTCTGCAGAGGACAGTCAGGGAGGCAGTGGACGGTGGGAGGTATCCCATCATCCCCCTCTTTATCTACCTCTCTGCTGCTCTGATGTGATGCCAGAGACAGAGAGAAAGTTCAGCAAACAGCTGTGATAACTCATCTCTTGTTTTTACCCGATCGACATGGGCTCGTACTTTTCGCTTTTCTCCTCTTGTTTGAGCGCGTCCTCTCTCAAGGCCTGTTGCGTCCGTTTTATTCTGTCTCTCAGCCTCTGTAAACTGTCTGTCTCTCCTCTTTTTTATCTCCAGCCATCTATCAATGTGCTCAACATCTTTATTTTTGGAAACGTGGAATTTGATTGATAGCGACGATAAAAAGGCCATATTGAGAGTATGGAGAGCTCAGGTCTATGCGTGGCATGCTCGGCCTTGTTCGTAAGAATCCCTCTGAGCAAAGAATGTTCTGGATCTTCTCTTTGATCTCCCATCACTTCACCTGAAAAACAGATTCACATGCAGAACCTGCTGTACCTGCCCGTGAGCCATATTTATTCCGTTCAGGTGGAGGCAGGACATTTTCGGAGGTACTTTGGAGGTTTTCAAGCTACTTTAAATACATTTATGGTTTCATTTACGTTGACACTTTTATCCATGTCGTCTGCGCAGATACATGTGGGACGACCTTCAGTACTGACTTACTGGGACTATCCACCCTTCGCTCAATACTGATCTCTGACACTTTCCTCTTGGCTCGTTATAGAGGTTAATTGGTCCACTATTGTGGGTCAATTGCTTTGTACTGCTCATCAGAGTCGTCATCCACTTCTGGCATCAATGGGGCTCTGTTGGGAGACACTCAATGTATGAGGAGTCCATTCTCAGTACATCTTCACTATGGCGCCTCTTAAGTTGGTTTCTGAAATAGTATCATGACCATGCTTTACCTGGTAACCTATTATCATTGTACATGAATCACATCTGTCATTTGCCCATGATGATGGATTTACACTCTCCTACAACTGACTGATGTGCTCACTTATTTATACATGCAGTTGATCCTGTTACATGACGTTCCAGGTCAAGTGACCAGGGTTGGTCATAATATTCTAGTTTGACTGTGAGCTATCATGGTCAGGGCCTGAATTTCAGTGCAGGATTGCGGGAATTGCGCACTATTTCTTTGATTCCCGCAATTTTAGCCTTAATAATGTGGGAAACTCCTGCACACAATTACAGCGAAAACGTTCAGCAAAACAGCTGGATTTGGATTGTGAAACGGACGGATGGTCGGACGGACCGACTAACGTACTGGACGCTGCACTCGGCGCTCACTCATCCTCTGTCTACAGAGCTACGAGAACCTTCTGCTTTAGAGGCGTTTCTCTCAACTTTCAGAACCAACACAGTCACTGATTAGAACGTTTGGAACGTTAACATGGAACGCTGACTAAAACTCAAATCTCCATCTTCTGAAATTGAATCCGCTCAGAAAATAGCACCGGTGTTGTGCCGAATTCTGACTCCTCGCCAGAATCCGACTCCCCTTCGTGTGCACACAGCCAGGGTTGCCAGGTCCAACAAAAATATCCAGCCCAAAGTCAGTCTAAAACCCGCCCTTCAGAAGCTTAAACTAACCCAAAATATGTCTGTCACACGTTTGAAGCAAATGTCAGAACAACTATGAGTGTACGACTTAGTATTTTGTTTATCAGTCAATAATATGGTAACATTAGTGTTTATTAGTTCTTTAATTAAAAGTTTTATATCCAGTCAAGAACATTTAATAGTAACATAATTAGCAAAAAAAAAAAAGGAACTGACTTTTCATTTCACATTTGCAGTATTTGCAATATTCAACACTTTTAATACGTTCCATCAAACCTTTTTCTTTATCCCAATCTTTGCAATACCCGTAGTTCCCAATTTACCTGGCATTTTTGCTAGCGACTGTTTTCTGTTCACCTTCTGCGTGTCTGTGTCTCTTTCTCTCTCTCTCTCTCTCTCTCTCTCTCTCTCTCTCTCTCTCTCTCTGCCCCACTTGATTTGTCTATAACTCAGCTCAGGGTCAGAGAACATTACAATAGCGTACAATGTCATTATTTCTTCTGAAAAGATGTGAATCACTGAATTTAGACCAATAGCACGAGATGATGTTAGGAGCTGTAGCAGAATCTCTGGGGGGGGGGGGGTATGATTTTGGCAATCCTAACATAACACTTGCCAAAATTACACTCCCCTCTTATATTTGGACTATAAGGCCTGATAAACATGAAACTGATTTTGGTGTCTTGTCTAGGTGTGTAGAAGTTACCATTAGGATTCACAGACCTCAGACCTCAGGATTCACAGACAGGTGACGGTACCAAACTAAAGCAGCAGTACAAAGATAAGTTTCAAGCCATTTGGCCAAGAATATATCCTTGGCTCGAACTTAATAGCGGTAAAATGAGCTGCTCGATTTGTGAAATGTACGGTGCTGCACCTTTTACCAGCCAATGCTACAAAACATCGACTTTAAGTCGCCCCTTGGCTAGCGTTTCTCATACAGCAGCACTGAACAGAAAGCGCCAGGCTGATTTGGCTAAAAATGTTTATATATAGGTCAGCTAATATCTTAAGTTGAAGCACAGCAACAAAACTCTCAAAAGGACAAGGTCAGACCTGTAGTTAAGCTCACCAGTAGTATCCCCCCCAAAATGTAGAAATCCCCCTTATCTGACACATGTAAGAGGGGAATTCCCCCTCATTTTAAAAAATGAATTTCAGGCACTGATGGTGTGGGTTTTTAGTAAAAAAAACATACAGTAACAAGAATCTGCCCAGAAAAGAGTCATTAACTCTGTGGGAAGATCCTCTTAGGAAGCCTACTAGATATGACGTAGCATCATGTTTTGGTGAGGCACAGCTCACTCAATCAGAGAAAATAGTGCATTAATTTAGCTGTACAGTGCCCAGCATCAGCTACAGGGCTACAGAGCAGAGTATTGAGTTGTGGTGCAGTAGCATGAATTGCATTCTCTGGTGTTATGGAGTTTCATCCAACCTTTAGAATGAGGAGTCTAGAACTGCTCATCATCATTCACTAATATTCCTGTGGCTGAATACAGTCAGATCCTTCCAGCAATGTTCTAACATCTATACTAAAGCCTTTCCTAAAGTGTATTAACGCACTATCTGAACAAATGTATTGGGACACCTGCTTCTTTCCTGTCCAGTGAAGGATTTCTACTAGATTTTGGAGCATTGCTGTGAAGATTTGATTGCATTCAACCACAAGAGTGTCATGATGTTGGCTTATCAATACTCCACCAACTCATCCCAAATGTACTGGATGGACCAGAGAACACAGTTCCATTGCTCCACAACTCAATGCGGTGCCCTCTAGCCCATGCCAGACAGTGCCAACAGGTTCCTCTTTAGTTATATTCTATTGATAGGACTTCTCTGCAAGGACTAGACAAATTGTGTTTGCATTTGTTCAGTGTTAATTTTGACAGGTGATTTTGATTTAGTTTTAGTCTTCTGACTAAAATGTATATTAGTTTTAGTCAAATTTTAGTCATGTAGTTATTGTTAGTTTTAGTCTAGATTTAGTCAATTAAATGTTTAAAATATTTAATCTAATTTTAGTTGTATTTTTTAGTTATACTATTTTAAATTAGAGCTATTTTAGACTGCTTACTGTTATTTTAATAAAACAATAGTCTTTAATTTTTGTTACATTTAATAACACAATGACAGATATTGTGGAAGAAAGTTGGCCCATTTTTCTTTTTCTAAAACACTTTGTTTTTATTTAACTTTTACATGACAAATGTAGTATGTGAATACAATTTGGTATCAACGTGACTAAAAACACACTAACAGCAATCCCTTCACAGCCTCTTAAAAACCAGAAATTATTTATATCTGCATAAATATCCAGTATAACAAACAACAGACACAGGAGAGAAGTCTGTCCTCTGAGCTTTCTGTCACAAACGATAAAGGACAGATTAAGAGGGAAAGAGTTAGGTTTCTCCGGTGTGCTGGCCTTTTCTCAGTTCTTTTACTCGTTCCTGTTGGCTAACATTAACTTACACTTAATGTGGACTACCATGTGCCTTTCCTCTTCGTTTCGTTATATGACTGTAATTAAAATGAAACGGAGGCTGTATGTGTGTCTTATGGCTCCAGTTACACGTGTTTGTGATCTATTTAAACACCTAAGATAATGATAACGGATTGCACATTTCCTCTTTATACACTGAAACATTCAAAAATGAAACGTATCAGATATACATATTCATCACCGTTAGCCAACTAGTTAACATTTAGCTAGCTAGCTACATTAGCTATGTTAGCTTTTTGTAAAGCTCGTGGTGGTGAGAACTGAGGACCTCTTGAGGTTCAACGTGCTTTTCCCAGTTATTTTAAATCCAAAAACTTTGCTCTGTTTTGTTTTGTGTGGCAGTTGTCCAAGCTGCGGCAGTGACATCAGCACGTTGTGTTGTTAAACTTCACCAGTCTGACTGACTGTGGAGCTTAACGTGCTTTGAGAAAGTCAGACGTACGGCAGGTTTATTTAAAAAAAAGGATTACTGGACAAAAACATTATTTTTGTCCTTCTGTCACATTTTCGTTTCATTTTTATTCGTCGACGAAATTGTTTTGTCTCGTTTCAAAAACCTAAATTT
>BRDA01018709.1:0-18802 GCA_036984385.1 Crenuchus spilurus | reverse complement strand
TAAATTAGAGCTATTTTAGACTGCTTACTGTTATTTTAATAAAACAATAGTCTTTAATTTTTATTACATTTAATAACACAATGACAGATATTGTGGAAGAAAGTTGGCCCATTTTTCTTTTTCTAAAACACTTTGTTTTTATTTAACTTTTACATGACAAATGTAGTATGTGAATACAATTTGGTATCAACGTGACTAAACACACACATTAACAGCAATCCCTTCACAGCCTCTTAAAAACCAGAAATTATTTATATCTGCGTAAATATCTGCGTAACAAACACCAGACACACGAGAGAAGTCTGTCCTCTGAGCTTTCTGTCACAAACGATAAAGGATAGATTAAGAGGAAAGAGTTGGGTTTCTCCGGTGTGCTGGCCTTTTCTCATTTCTTTTACTCGTTCCTGTTGGCTAACATTAACTTGCACTTAATGTGGACTACCATGTGCCTTTCCTCTTCGTTTCATTATATGACTGTATTTAAAATGAAACGGAGGCTGTATGTGTGTCTTATGGCTCCAGTTAGATGTGTTTGTGATCTATTTAATCTAAACACCTAAGATAATGATAACAGATTACACATTTCCCCTTTAGACACTGAAACATTCAAAAATGAAACGTATCAGATATACATATTCATCACCGTTAGCCAACTAGTTAACATTTAGCTAGCTAGCTACATTAGCTACGTTAGCTTAGCTTTTTGTAAAGCTCGTGGTGGTGAGAACTGAGGACCTCTTGAGGTTCAACGTGCTTTTCCCAGTTATTTTAAATCCAAAAACTTTGCTCTGTTTTGTTTTGTGTGGCAGCTGTCCAAGCTGCGGCAGTGACATCAGCACGTTGTGTTGTTAAACTTCACCAGTGTGACGGGAGCTTAACGTGCTTTGAGAAAGTCAGACTTACGGCAGGTTTATTTAAAAAAAAGGATTACTGGACAAAAACATTATTTTTGTCCTTCTGTCACATTTTCGTTTCATTTTTATTCGTCGACGAAAAGTCTATTACTTTTAGTCATAGTTTTCGTTTTAAAATATTAGTTTTTATTTAGTTCTCGTCTCGTTTTTGTCGTGAAAAAATGGTCGTCAATGAATATTTTTCGTCATAATTATCGTTAACGAAATTAACACTGCATTTGTGTCAACTTAACATAGCTGAATGCCTTCATTAGAAGCAGTGACCACAAACCTTTGCACATATAATGTACCTTTGATCGAAGCAGAGGATGCTCCTGCAGATTTATTGTACTGTTCAAGAGTATACAAAGACTTTTCTTTGCACCTTTTTACTTTGCGGCCCACAGTTTCCGGTGTAATCTGTGAAACGGTGCCAGCACACTCTCCCACTGCTGGGTATTTTGTTAAGTCCCCAAGACCGAGCACAGCATCAATGAGGCTAGCTTCCCTGTCTTGTCCTCGCAGCTGTAATGTTCTGGGTGGGCTTCCAGGGGCCTGCACAGGCTCTGTAGTGTAGTTTATAAGAACCTTTTATAAGTTTTTCTTGTGTATTTGACTGAACACACCACAGCAGTGCACTCAGGCTCACAGTGCTTATGATATAACATCAGGCTAAAGTTCAGGCCTTTATTCTCATTCTTCAGTACAAGTAGATACCCACAGTGTGACACACAACAGGACAGGATAGAGCACTACACAGAGTGCAATACAGTAAGTTAAAGGACAATAGGTTCACTAACACATGTAGGCCATGCCTATATGCCAACAACATACACTCAATGACCACTTCATTATTATTTACACTTATTGTCCGTTTAAGCTCCACTGACCATATTGGTGCACTTTGTAGTTCTACAATTACACACTGTAGTCCATTTATTTCTTTGTATACGTTGTTCTTCAGTGATTAGCAACTGAAAATATAACAGATAAATTTAATAAAACAGATTTGTTGTTCTCACAAGACAGATGTTTGTGAGTCTGGTCTGTCTCATCACTCAATGGGAACATGAACTGCCTACTTTAAAAAAGAAAATGACTTTGACTGTTGTTTTCTTACTGTTTTTACATGACGTGTAAAGCTGTTATAAAAGTGGTGCTGCAGCAAAAACAGTCCAGTGGGAAGCAAAATCATACCTATAAGCAAGAACATGGATATCTCCACACAATCTAATGATTTTTTTCATGACTTTTCACATCTGTTGCAATGCACAGAAAAGTGTCAGAGGGGTGTATGGATAACGGACACAATTATAGCCACTTCATTAGGTACACAGCTTGTATCTACACTCTTTGTCAATTTTTGTCTGACCCTATAGGTGCACTTTACAGATTGTAGTCCATCTGTTTATCTATATACTTTGTTCACTCTGTTCTTCAATGGTCAGGACCATCACAGGACCACCACATACTTGGTAGATTATTCTCAGTGACACTGACGTGGTGGTGGTGTGTTAGTGTGTTTGTAACAATAAAGAATCGGCATGTACAGTCTGAAGGTTGCTGATAGCCACATGCAGTTTGCAGTGGAAAGACTCAAGAATCAGAGCTGAGAAGGTAGAATCAAAACTCTCTGAGAAGACAGAATGGCAAAGTTTTTATGATAATCAACTCAGTGCTATGTTCTGGGTGGGCTGAGAGTGTACACGAACTGGCCAGTTAGCACGCATTTATATTATTACAGTCTTGGCATTTCTGTCCTGTTTAACTTGGCCAAGAACTTTTCACTGATTGGGTGGCTTTGTTTTCAGTCTTTTGTGATTGGTTTGTTTGAGAAGTCTTTCTAAATGAAAGAGCAGACGGATGAAGCAATGTCACTTCAGCGCTCACAACAAGCCAGACGGAAATCAGAAGAAGCCACAGTTTATGGTTCTGAAATACCTGGTTTGGACTTTTGGAGTGGACACCCAAACATTGATGCACATCCCACTCAGTGAACTTAATTGTTCACCAACGTCATAATTTGGTCTTTCATAGTCTTGTGACCTCATTTTCACCCTATTGCATAAATAAATGTGTCTTTATGGTTACTAATTTGGATGTATTATAGGAAAAAGTCTTATGTGGATGTTTTTTTATCTCATATTTATGGTTCTTGCATTGAAAACTTCCTCAGGCAGTTCAACTAAGTCAGTGGTTCCTAACATTGGTCCTGGAGGCCTACTTGTCCACACATTTTAGTGCTTTCCCTGCTCCAAACACACCTGATCCAACTAATCAGCTCATTAACAACCCCTTACTGAGTTGAAGCAAGGAAAACAGTAAAACGTGCAGGGTAGTGGGCCTCCAGGACCGGGATTAGGAAACACTCTTCTATGGCATCACTCTGAAGGCACATTTATTTTTATGACTGTACCTGTTTCTTTCAGATAACAACCAATTCTTGACTCTTCAAGGAGAGTTTAAAGCCACCAAAGACCAACAGGAGACCAAGTGTACCAGAATGTATTCTGGAATAGTATTTTTGATGTGATGTATGAAGGTTGGAGAAACATCTGTACATTTAAACATCTGGAACCAGCCTTGTGACTGGAAAGTTGCCAGTTTTGTTCACTAAACCAACCAAGAATATGATTGAAGTGCCCTTGAACAACACACCTGACTGCAAGTTGCTCCCTCTAATTGGCCAGTGTGTCACTTTCACTTCACTTTCACTTCAGAAAGCTGATGGACAGCCTTGACTTCTAATATAAAGGGTGTCTCAAAAGTAAGGACACACACATAAATGTTTAAGACAAGCTTAGGGGGAAACCTGTTAGGCCAAGTCAACAATATGGCGGCCATGTTGAATGCTGCTCTCTTGGATTTAACTCAGCTTTACGAATGTGAAAGAGGGTGTGAAGTATTGTTCAATATGGTTTGTTGAGGTTCCTTTGCCACAATGTCCTGAGTCTCCAGCGTGAGCCATCCTTCCTAATTAGTTTATTATTAGTTTATTCTATAAGTATTATTAATTAGCTGATTAGAAAAAAATGTACCAAAGCATTAACCTCACCATGGCCTGAATTTTGAGGACTGAGAAAAGCAGTGAAGACAGAAGAAAGGCAGGCCAACCACAGAACACCGCAAGTTATCTTTGGCTTCCTGCAGCATGTTCTCCAGTAACGCAGCACCCAGCTGGCCAACTCCTGGCCTCACCTCTCCAGGAGGGCTGAGGGAACAGCTGCCTGCTTACTGAACTCCAGCATTCACCCTGCTTTCTCATTTTCTCACCCCCAACAAGCCAGATCAAGTGACAGTTCGGCCATGAGACCTTCGCCCTGAAGGTGAGAGACCGGCTCCAGTCAGGCTTTAGAAGTGTGTCTGTGTCTGTGCATGCAAGAGCTTTCAGATAAGTGTGAATGTGAGAATCAGGTAAAGCTCTGATAGTTTCAGCATCATTTGGTGAGCATGAGGTCATCCAGTGAACCTGCTGAGCAAACACAAAACAGCCTTTAAAGAAGAATATAGAATTTTGAAGAATAACATGAGAAAACTTTCTAAGTTAATATTTTACTGTAAATAGTTTTGAAGTTACTACACAAACTTCATACTGCATCACTGGACTCATCAATGCTTTAGTTCTAGTTTTTTCTAGGAAGATGTCTTATGTTCCTCAGAGAACTACTCTTTGCCAAATGAGTCCTGGAGAATCCATAAATAGTTCTGTCACTGTCTGAGGAACCCCACATATCCATTCATTTAAGTGTAGAAGGCATGTTTTATATTTGTGCTAATCCCATAATGTCCCATCAGTAGAAATTTGTCTGAAAACTATATCAGCATTGAACTTACCATCTGATCACATTCTCCAGAAGTCACTGTGTTTAAATACAGCCAGTAAGAGCTCAGAGAAACTTTGCTTACAGTTCAGATCAATATATTACTTTTGGCTGTGTTTGTTCTTGCTTTAAATCATAAATGCACAGACATATCAGAATTTTATGACCTGGGACATCACGTGCATGTATAAACAAGTCATTTGTTGTAAAACCATCTCAGAATATAGAACCATCAACATGGACAAAGGTTATGATGTGACTGATGTCCAAACGGGCATGGTAAGTGGTACCGGATGAAGCATGGTGGAAGCACCATATTAGAAACCACTAATTTTGTGGGATGTTCTAGAGTCACTGTAGTGAAGCTGTACTGAGAATTTGTGTACATTGAGTGTCTCCCAATGGCATAACAGTGATGCCCCACTGGCCATTGATGCCATATTGGAGTGATGACTCCAGCAAGTGGTACGGAGCAATCACAACATCTTGCTAGTGTCATCCAAGCCAAGGAAATTTATTCCTACTATTAGGTTGTTCCAGTCAGTTGTAGCAGAGTGTAGAACCATCATCATAGACAAAGGAAGTGATGTGACTGATGTCTGTGATAATAGGGTACCAGGTGAAGCATGGCAGTGGTAGTATCTCAGAAACCACTAACTTTTTTGGACATTCTAGAGCTGCTGTAGTGAAGGTGTACTGGGAATGGACTTCTCGTACAGTGAGTAACAGTGATGCCAGAGTAAAAATGGTTCTGACAACTGGTACAGAGCAATCAGTACACCACAATACACCAGAGTCCATGCCACTATGTCTTGCTAGTGTTCAGTCCAAGGGTGGTTAGTCCCACTATTACGTAGGTGGTCATAATATTCTGATATGACGTATGCTTGTTCTGTTTATAGCTAAGTTGAAGATTGAGGAAGGTCTTCTTGTCTATACTCACACGTACTGTGTTCGGTAGCTGTTGCTTAGTCCAGAGAGCAGGAGGAGATATTTGTCTTAGAATGCTGTGTGGGATCTCGTATTCTCTGGTATTTGGAGACCCGTATCCGTCCCTGTGCTCATGCCAAGTCTTCATGGAAAAGTGATTCTGTCTATGAGATCTTCTGTCAAGCCGCCATTTAGCTCTTCTGCACTCAGTTACCTTGACTTTGTACTGCAGAGCCAACTTTGGTCATGGTAGCATTAAACAGTGTGAGGTAGTGCTTAAAACCACACCTCCAGCTCCATTATAACATTTCTGAGCTTTAAGGAACATCTCTCCATGTTCATGAACTGATTAGTCAGCTGGAGCTTATGGCCTCAGCATATTGTGATAATTCTCTGCAGAGAATGAGGTCTAAATTATTCATATGCTCATTTTTCTTCCAATATTTGTGTGTAAATATATTCTCCAAAAGCTTTAGAGCATGAGTTTCTAAAATCTGTTTATCTGGGCAGTGTTTATTGACTCAGAGGAACAATATTATGTAAGAGATAATGACCTTCCAGGCGTCCTGTTATACAAAATTAATTGACAAGGTGGAGGCGAAGTATTCTTCGATGTGAAGCAGAGTGGAGTTTTCTCATCCAAGCCCATTACTGTGCTACAACAGGACGTTTCTAAGGCTGATATCCTGCATATACCCTGCTTACCCTTTTAGGCAAGGCATGTTAATTTCATTCAAAGTGCTTTACAAATTAAGATAAAACAGTAGAAATAAAAGGAACAAAACTGATATAGTTAAACAGATAAAAAGCAAAGAGATAATATAATAAAATATAAATATGTAAAAGGAAATAACTACATCACTGGGTTCATCAATATTAAACTACTATATCTGGCCTGAATAGCTCCTATATCTCCTGGATGGCAGGAGGTTACAGTGTGGCTGGGATGTAACACGTCTGTGATAATATATGCTCAGACAGTGCGGCCTTAATGGTCTCCAGTGGTGCACCAATAATTAATTCCACCACTCGTAATATACACCAGCCAGCCAATCAGAGATGAGTATTTCTCAGGGTATAATAGAATATAAATAATAACATTAATACACTGATGTATGTGAGTGTGTTGGTTTAACCTTTTGTAAACCTCTACTATCAGCCCAGTGTTGGTTTTGGTGACTCAGGACCTCTAAACAAAAATCTGGAATCAAACTTTGCTCTTCAGACCAGCTCACAACTACTTTTCACAAACTGTATGATTATTTGTATTGATGCTAGTGATATGGTGTTTTTACAAGCATAAACAAACTTGGTGTTTCTGTATAAATATGTGTTAAATTAAGATATTACCATTTACATTACTGTGTGATTTTCCTTTTGGGGTAATTTAACCAAGAATAACCAACCAAGATACAACAAAAACATTCCTACATTAGATTTATAAGGCATATAAGTGAACACAGTCAAGTTTAAGACTCTGTCCTTTAGTAATCAGATGTAAATATTTGAATGCTGTAATTACACATCTGTACTCTTCTGTCTAATGAAATGACGTGATGGATGAATGGATTTTATCAGAGCTGATGGTTTTCACAGTTTCACACAAAAGGATGAACGAAGTGTCTGTCTGAGCCCTGACGCCCATCTTTCTTTATTTTTCCTTCCTTTCTTTCTTTCTTTCTCTCTGTTGTCCTGGCTGGTTTTCTGGTGTGTTCTGGTCTGGGAAAGTCATTATCTCCCTTCGTCTCAGTGCTGGCTGCCAGTTTTCTCTCTGTGTTTGGCTCAGTCCGGCCGATAAATAACTCAGAGGAGCAGTAGCTGTCTCCAGGTGCTCCGGCTGTGTGTACATCTCTGCGCATGTTGTGTGAGCTGACCAGCACCTGTGCTGTGTGTGTGTGTGTGTGTGTATGAAGACAGATGAATGTACAGTGTAATTATTTAATGAGTAAACACATATAGGGGATGTACTGTGTGGTCCTGATTCTCAGTTTAACACATGTTACAGGAGTGTAAGTATAAGTGTGAGCAGTGGTACTGTTCACATAATTAGGCATCACTACAGCAGCTCTGTAGCACAAACATACTATAGACAGTCTTATTATATTTGGACACTTCTGTTTAGAGTATGTCTTCTATACATTTTAGTGCATCATTTCTATTTACACAGAATTCATTACACAGGCCACACATATTTTAATTATGTATGGTTTACGTTGTAATAATAATAATAAAATATGTTTATCATTTATGACTGTATAATTAAGTCACTGTCTTTGAAGCACATAAGTAAACCACCTACTTACCTACCTACCTGAATACTATCTAACGTCATATATATTTTACTTAATATCTATCTACATGTCTGACTACCTAACTGCTTACCTCCCTAACTACCCATTTGATGACCTGTGTACTACCAAATATCATACATATTTATCTACATACCTATCTATGTACCTGTCTGACTACCTAACTGCCTACCTAACCACCAAACTACCTGATTACCCACCTACCGTCATCCCTACCTGCCAAACTACCTACCTAACTACCTAATGCCACACTACCTGTCTACTACCTAACATCATGCATAACCATCTATCAACCTACCCAACTACTTGTCTGACTACCTAAATGCCTATCTACTTCTCTAACTACCCAAATAACTACCTGCTTACCTACCTACGTAACTACCTACCCAACAACCAAAGATCCTAGCTACCTAACTACCTACCAACTAACTACCTGCCCAACTATCTAACTACACAAAAACTACACTAACTGTACATGATTCTGGAGAATTACTGTTGATATTTGAACTCAATGTTAAAACCAACACACCCCTCCCTTCAGTGCTCTTTCAGAAGCTCCGCCCCCACAATTTATGCACCTATATAAAAGAAATACAGAGACAACAAAGTCATCGCAAGTCATTCACTTTATCAAGGTTAGCATTAGCTAACTTGTGGGTTATAAAACTGTTGCTAGAGTTGCTTTTGACCATGCCTTTTGTCCATGCTCCTCCCCTTCCCCTGTCTTGTGCATGAACACCTGTTGCTGAATGGCTGGAATAGGGTTGCGTTTGTCCACTTTGGTTCCCATTGACAGAGCCTGGGCTGAGTTTAAGTCTTTGTCTGTGTCTCCTTTAGGTGAAGGCCAGAGATGCAGATGGTGGCTCCTTTGGATCGGTGTCGTACTCTCTGAGCTCTGAGCTCTCTGGCAGTGTGACCCTTGCCCTCTTCACCATCAACAAAGACAGTGGCCAAATCTGTACCAGTGCCAGTCTGGATCGAGATCAGGGCCCAACCAGCTACGACTTCACTGTCACTGCAGTGGACGGGGTGAGTGACCATGTTGTGATTCGTAAGTTTATTTAAGTTCTGTATTGTAATAACAAGTAAGACACGATACCAGTACCAGAGGTACTAATGCTCAGAAAGTCTGAATCTGATCCCAGACAGAATAAAGAAATATCTTCACCTGTAATGTTTTGTCAGATTTACAGTGGATCAGTTTGTGTGAAATCAAGTGCACAGTCCCTAATGACCCGAGGCACTTCAGGCTAAGCCTTCAGATACTGATCATCAGGGATTTTCTTTCTGGAAGGGATCTGACATAAATGCAGCCACTTAAGCAGTTTTTACATCCAATAAGCAAGAGAGAGCAAAACATCCAGAGGAAACTGAGATGGGTCTCAAGGCAGCGGTTGAGGACAGTGCCAGGGCAGCCTAAACGATATGCTGGGCAGCAGCAGAAGGAAATTACAGCAGTCATGTTAAAACAATCCGAAAGAGCCGAGCCTTAGAGAGCACAAAGCTGTAATATTTAATAAGCTGGAGACCTGCTGTGTATTTCCCTCTTGGTCTGTGTGGCATTCACACTCTGTATGACTTTCCAGCAGGTCCTTGTCCAGAGGAATGCTGCCACCCTTTAATAGAAACATTATCTCAATTGTCCCTTTTTCCACAAATATAGGCTAGGATGTGCCTGTGGTCCGTTTGCACTAGAGGTACAAGGCTAATGTAAAGTAATGGGAATTTGACCTCCACCTTTATCCTACTTGTGCAGTGAGTATACACACTACATGCCATCACCTGTGGCACCCAGGGAGCAGTTGAGGGTTAGGTGCTTTGCTTGTGGCACTTCAACCATTTTTCAGGGCTTTGAACTACCAAGCCTTTGGTCTCAAGTCCACTTCCATAACCTTTTAGGCCTTGAATACCCCATATTTATTCCATACATTGTGATGATTTAAGCCTGTAGTTTGCACATAACTCTTGGCCTGATAGTTAGAGGCCTGGTCATGTGACCAGAAGGTTGCTGGTGCAATTCACCCAGTAGGACAAGTGAAATGTCTTTGAGCAACAGCTCCCCAGGTGCCAAGAAAAGGGACTTCCCACCACTTCAGTCAAGTTTGCTCAATGCCCACTAGTGTGTTTTCAATCACGTGGCGGTCAAATTACTCCACATTTCACATTGGCCAATGATTGTGCACTTTCACTTTCATTACATGGGTCTAACTTTGTCTTAATAAGTTCTGGAGACTAGACATTTAACTCATCTTTTCTCAAATTCGCATTCTCATTAAGTAACATAGTTAACTGAAAAGTAAAATAATAATTAGAATTATTTAATAATAATAATTCACATATTTTGTTTCATTATGTATCAGTTTTACGACATTCAATTGTATGACTGGCAGTTGGACACCATTATATTTACACAACATGGTGGAATCAAGAGTCAAAACGGTGCTGCAGCAAAAACAGTCCCACAGGAACCAAAGCAACAAAGATGCCGTGAGCACTTAGAAAAGTGGAGGACAAATGAATAACACTAATAGGAACATGTCCCCAGTGTCTCCAATGTAAACTCCACCTATGGCCTCATAGCTCTGGTATAAAACTAAAAGAGCTTTAGGACTTTGGACGCCAAGCATGTCTTGCCTGATCAGCTAAGAGAAATATTGCGTAAATTAAATTTCTCTGAAGTTAACTGCTTTGGGACCTCTGGGAATGGACTCTTACTTCCAGCATTTCCTTTTGAATCTTAAAGCCTTGTGTCCACCACAGGACTTTTAATGTGGAAGCAGATTAACATTCAAAATAGAGTTTCACAGATTTTTATGTGAAGTTAAAACTGAAAACACACCTGCCTCAGCTTACCGAGGAGATGCAGGTCACAGCTGTCATTGTTTGTACAATTCAAAACTAAAGAAAGGTGAAAAACACTGTTGGGAGGAGGTCATGGGTGGGAAGATGGAGACTGTATGGTCAGGTGGAGGTGATAGAGGATACTATAGGCATGAGGCACATGTTGTCAGATATTTCTAAAACCACTGACCCACTCTTCTGGAGGTGATAAATTGGAGGACCGATTGGAGGATGCTGATTGGCTAAATTTATGTTGTATCTTGTGTCAGCAGGTCAGTGATTGGCTGCTGCTTCTCTAACTCACTTATATTCAGAAGAGAGAGAGAATGAACCAGGAAGCTCATTCTCCCCAAAATATTTGATATATTACGTTATTGTGCATGTTTACATACACACTTAAAATACGTAGATATACACCATAGCACCCTCTGTTGACCAGCGGCCACTGCCAACCAGTCTGAAATGCTCAGAGTCTGGGCTAAAGTCATGTAGTGTATCCCCGGCTTAAGCTGAAGAGCCTTCAGCACCCTGGTTTAGCTTCAGTGTGAGTGATTTGTGACCCAAATCGGCTGAATTTCTCTCCGCAGGGCGGGCTGAGCTCCGTGGCCTACGTGCGCGTGGACCTGCTGGATGTGAATGATAACAGGCCGACCTTCTACCCTCTGCACTACGCTGTGAGTCTGAGCACCCAGAGCAGCCCCGGCACCTCCGTCCTACGAGTGATGGCCCACGACCCAGATGCAGGAGATAACGGCAGAGTAACGTACCGTACAGCGCCCGGCGGAGGCTCACCCTTCTTCACCCTCAATAAAGACTCCGGTGAGCTTACAAGATCTGTGTGGGCATCAGCATCAGTCAAGTACATGGCAGAGGGGGTGTTTGTTAAGGCTATTTAAATAAAAAATGAGAACATCTGAGATTTTTCTCCAAAAGGCTACATGTCAGGAAATAAATGTCAAGTGTGCATTACAATGTGCAGACGTTTGAAGACCTTAGAACATCAGTAAATACATGGAGTTTAACCACTGACGTTTACAGAGGACTCTATATATGCTGATAATCTTTTGTTTTACAGCTTAAGAGCTACAGTCCTGAATAGTTTTACAACTGTGCACTGTAAAAAGAACTAGAGGACTTAAAGTTGAGTATACACTGACTGGCCACTTCATTAGGTACACATACCCTGTATCTCTACTCATAGACTCATTTTAGCTCCACTGACCATATATATGCATTTCATGCAGACTGTAGCCTGTCTGTTACTCTGTATACTTCACCCTGTTCTTCAGTGATCATGACCACCACAGAGCAGGCAGATCATTCCCAGTGACACTGACATGGTGGTGGTGTGTTAGCATGTGTATCATAGCTGCTGATGTTTTTAAACACCTCAGTGTCACTGCTGTCACTTTTTATTTCAGGAGTGATATCACTGTCCCGTTCCCTGCATGGCAAAGCAAACTCTGTCATTGCGATGGTGATCTCAGCCCAGGACGGGGGTGGTTTCACTGCTGCAGTCAACGCCAGGGTCAACATCAGCATCGTGGCAGGCCTGGTGGCGCCTCCTGTGTTTGAACAGACGCAGTACTTCTTCACAGTGTCTGAAGATGCCCTGCGTGGGACCCGAGTGGGCACTGTGCGTGCCAGCACCAAGAACGGTGGGTGAGCTGAAGAGAAAGACTTTAGTGTAGGCCGTGCCAAGGCTCGCTGTGCTTACCCACATTTATCAGGCACACTGGACTACACGGTCAAACGTGTTGAAAGGCGGCATCTGGCCTTTTTTCCTCACTCGGCACCACTTGTACAAATAGGCGCAGAGCCACTGTACACACTTCATTTAGAATCCACATTCATCATACAGCCTGTTTAAGTGTTTTTAAGACTTTTCTTTGGATATTTGAGCTTCGTGTGGTGTCACGTGATGCAGAAATAACTTGCTTGGTCTCAGAGCTGAACATGGTTGTGCACTGATGTGTGTCTGGCTCTTTGCCATCTCTCGCTTATGAGCCTCTCTTCTTTCTCTCTCTTTTTGTTTCTCCAGGCGTCTCAAAGGACATCTCCTACACCATCTGCTCGGGTGACCCTACTGGCTATTTCACAGTGGACTCTGATACGGGCATTCTGAGGACCAGCCTGCCACTGGACCACGAGGCCCAGCCCACCCTGGAGCTCGAGATTCAAGCTCAAAGTGGAAACCCCCCAGCCTTTGGTCAAACTCGCGTCCGCATTGCAGTGGCGGACGTTAACGATAACGCTCCTGTCTTCCTCCCGTCATCCTCCGAGTCTTTGATCCTCCCAGAGGATGTCAGAATGGGTACAGTTGTGTACAAGATCCAGGCAGAAGATCCTGATTCTGGACCCAATGGTGTTCTGACCTTTGACCTGATTTCCAGTGGTGCCCAGAGGACCTTCACTGTGGACCGAGGGAGTGGGGAGATCAGGCTAATCGGCAGCTTGGCTTATGATGCTATTCCCCGCTATGACCTTCAAGTGGTCGCCAAGGACATGGGCGCACCCCAGTTGAGCGCCACCTTCACCCTGGTGGTCCATGTGCAGCCAGAGAACAGTCACGGGCCGGTGTTTGACACGCTCACCTACCGTGTGGAGCTGAAGGAAGGCACCCCACTCAACACCCGCTTCCTACAGGTGCGCGCCCTCAACAGGGATGGTGGGGTCACTTCTGGGACAGGCTCTGGGGCAATTGTGCCATTATCATACCATCTGCAGCCAGACGGAGATGCAGCCGGGTTTGGAATCACATCTGACAGTGGCTGGCTCTTTGTGAAGAGTGCCCTGGACCGGGAGGTGAAGGAGGTGTACCTACTGACCGTGCTGGCCACAGCTGGCCATGGGCGGCTCAAAAAGACGGGCAGCGCCACTGTGCGGGTGTCGGTGACAGATGAAAATGACAACTCGCCCCGTTTTACTCAGGATCGAGCCTTCCTGGCCGTGCGCGAGAACCTGCCGGCGGGGACGGGATTTGGACGAGTCTCTGCCTCCGACCGTGATGCGGGGCTTAATGGTCGTCTTAGTTACCGCCTCCTGCATCCGGACCGCCACTTCCAGATTAATTCCCACACAGGTGAGTTTAGAGTTTGGGGCAAAACATCAACATATAGTAGTCCATCTGTTTCTCCTTAAACTGTTCTTCAAAACCCCCACAGGACCACCACAGAGCAGGTGCATCATTCTCAGTGACACTGATGGGATGGTGGTGTTAGTGTGTCACTATTGGAGTGAAAATAGTGACCAAACAGCCAACAGTGTCAGAACTAGAGGACCAACACACACTGTGCTGAGCTGCTGTCTCTGACTTTACATCTACAAGACCAACAAGGCAGGTGTGTCTAATAGAGGACAGTGAGTGACACAGTGTCTCCAGCAGCTCTGACACACCACCACCACATCAGTGTCACTGAGAATGATCCACCTGCCCTGTGGGGGTCCTGACTATACCAGATTGAGTACATATTGAGAATCAGCAGCTGAAGTTAAATACGTCTTCACTGTTTGATCAGCCAGACTTAAAGGTGAGACCGTACCTGTTCAGACAGCTCAGTGGGGGGTAAAGAGATGATCTCTCTTTAGTAGGAGGTCTGGTCCAGTCTGTGCTGGCTGGTCCCAGGGCTCTGTGGTTATAGATGAATGTGCTGAATAACAGGAGTGAGATAAATGAGGCTCGGCTCGGTGGCTTTCACACATTCTGTCCCAGCGGAAGGCAGAGGAACCTCCGGCAGCTCTTAGCCTAGACTTCTGTCACCGGCGCCACTGAGGAGGTCCAGCAGAGCAGCTGGGCCGGACCATCTGTGCTGATCAAAGCCTGCTGTCACAGATCTTCATCTCTAAGCCCCGGTTCTCTGCTGTTAGATTACATATACTACTACTACTCTCTCTCTCTCTCTGTTCATTTCTCTATTTTTATCTCTCTTTATCTCACCACATGTCTCACCCCATCTCTGTCACTGCTTCTGGTTCTTTTTATACGTACCTTCACATCTTTCCTCCATCCATCCACTTTTCCTTTGTTCTATAACTCTATAATCTCTCTGCCATCTACTAATCAATCTATCCTTCCACCCATCTATAAACTTAAATCCATCTCTCAATCTCTCATTTTTTACTCCATCCACCCGTCCATTCTTCTATAACTCCATGACCTGTCCATTTCTATATCTAATCATCCATCCATCCATCCATCCCATTGATTTATCCATTACTTCTTCCCTTTCCCCATCAATTATTCCTTATATCTCTCTGTCTCTTACTACATCCATCCATCTATGCACCCATTCTTCTCTACCTCCATGATGCATATATGTGTTTCACCACCTGCTAATCCATTCCTCTTTCCATCCATTCACCCATTTCTTTTTTATCTGCAGGAGAGATAAGCACTAGACTAGCTCTGGACCGTGAGCACCAGTCCAGTTACCAGCTGATTGTGGTGGTTCAGGATGGAGGGACACCACCACGCAGTGCCACTGGGACAGCCTTCGTCACTCTTCTGGATGAGAATGATAACGCTCCCTCCTTCACCCACTCTCTGCCGGGCAGAGAAGTCTTCATGCAGGTATGGGCAGGTTGGCACCTTGCAGGCATTGTTTAATATTTAAATATTGACTTAATGGGACCTTACTAAACCAACTGATTACAGTGCCCTGCCTATAAACTCATTTTTCTTTCAAATGTTACATTTACTGAACATCCTAAGATTAACTTTAATGATAATGCATCATTATAACTCCAAACTCTCATTTTTAATATTTATTATTTCTTCAGCCAGCCTCCGGCGGAATATACAACCTCATGGTGATGGTTTCATGGCATTTCTAGACTGAAATTCAGCTCATAATAATATATTTCTACCCATTTTATGTTGACTCCTGCTAGCAACCTGACTGACAGATGACAGAAGCCAGTGTTAGCATGCTAGTTAATGCTAGTAAATATGGTAACTAGCATCGGTTGAGATCTGAGTGTACTGACAGACCTGATAACTGTTAGCACACTGATTAGCTCCTCCTCCTCCATGTCTGACAGTAAGTACAATATTCCCACATCAGCCAATCAGATGCTAGCATGACTAAAAGGGATGGAGCTGACAATTATCTGCTTCAAAGATGATGTGAATCAGCTCGAATATTGATAAGGAAACCCAAAATATTGGTAGGGACCAATATGTCCCTGCAGTCCATATGCAAACCTACACTCATGGTTCTCTGTATATTTGTTGACACACCCACTTTAAATCATAAAGGTCTAGTTAATGAACTGATGAATATGATCAGGGAAAACACTAAAATGTTAATGGTAGGAGGGCTCCAGGACCAGCAAACACCAGGCTGAGGCACTGTGAGCTCATCATTACCACAGAAAACATTGTACATGTTGCAGCATCTGTTTATTATGTTTTTGTTTACATCTGGAGGTGATGGAAGGACAGCCATCAGGAGTTTTACTGGGCACGCTGACCGCCAAAGACCCCGATGAAGGAGAAAATGGCACAGTCTTCTATTCCATGTCAGGTGAGAGAGACACAGTCGTATTAACCAACTGGAGAATAAATGAATTCTGGACCATGCAGCATCATTTTAACAGTAATCTGCCATGATTTGATGCAACCACATCAGCTTCATGCATTTTTAACCGCTCAGCTTTATTGTCATGCCACTCATATACCAGCGCTGTGGCATCCTATCCCACAGTGCAGCACAGGAAAGAATACATTAGTGACACAGGACAGGTCATTCTGAGGCAGATAAAGATTACTATAGAGGTAATGTACTGGCACGTATTCACACCTCCAGATTAACCAGATTATCTGCCGTTTTCAGTCATAATCTGACTTTATTAGCCCAGTGTTTCCACCACACAGTGTTTTAGTCTACCAGCTCTCAGTACACACACACACACACACACACCTTACACATGCACACACACGCACACACACACACACACACACACACACACACACACACACACTCCTTACACACACACACACACACACACACACACACACAGAATACAGGAGACAATACAGGAGACACATACATACAAACACACGCAACACACGCACACATACAAAGCAGGCTGACTTAAGTTACAACTACAACTAATAAATGATGTGTTAACAACAATCACACACAAACACACACACACACACAGTATAAACACACACACACACACACAGCAGACTGACTTAAGTTACAACTACAATTAATAAATGATGTGTTAACAACAATCACACACAAACACACACACACACACAGTATAAACACACACACACACACAGCAGACTGACTTAAGTTACAACTACAACTAATAAATGATGTGTTAACAACAATAACACACACACACACACACACACACATACACGCACACACAGAATACAGGAGAACAGAACTTACACACACACACACACACACACACAGTACACAGAATACAGGAGACAACAGAACTTACACACACACATACACACACACAGAATATAGGAGACAACAGAACTCTCTCTCACACACACACGCATTTACACACTTACACACACACTTGTGTTACTTGTGTTACTGTGTGTTGTGTGTAGGTTCCAGGGCAGAGCGCTTCTCTCTGCACCCCGTCACAGGAGATCTGCACACCTCCAGCCTGCTGACCCACGCAGAGCGGCCCGAGTACAGCTTCACCGTCCTGGCCACGGACCGAGGCTCACCGCCCCAGAGCTCCAGCACCACTCTGAGAATACAGGTCAGTACCCAACATCACCCGGCCTCAGAGCCGCACCAGTCAGCCACAACATTAAAACCACTCAGAGAAGAAGTGAAGAACATTGCTTAAAAAATGAAAGTCCACATTTATGGTCAGAAGATTGGGTCAGAACATCTCTGCAGGCTTGTGGGGGTCAGCAGTCATCTCTATCTTGGCCTTCAGATCCAAAATCATCTGAGGAATGCGCTGGTCTGATCTCACCTCACAACTTACAGGACTTAAAGCATCTGCTGCTGCTACCTTCAGAGGTCTTGTAGAGTCCATGATTTGGTGGTTCAGAACTTTTTTGGTGGCACTGACAGCCATGGTATAATCTGTGTAACAAATCGGTGACTGTTTACTTTCCCTCTGAGCAACATTAGCATGTGTCAGTGTCAGTATGGTCAGTAACCTGTCAGTACATGATACGGAGCAGCTGTTTGGTCCTCAGTGCTAATGAAAAATGATTTAAGCACATAAAAGCAAACCCATTATACAGATCACAGAACACAGCCTGAGTGCACAGCTACAGTACTGAGTGATGCTGATGGTGCTAGAGCATACATGTGGAACATCATTGTTCATTTGTTTTGCGTTTTGTAAAGAGAAGTGCTTTCTGTCTGCTCCTTCAGCGCCCTTTCCATAAATCACACCATTTATTCATCTCTTTCAGCTCTCCTTTATCAGCTAATGGTGGCTATGATTGCCTTTTTCCAATTTATACCGTTCTTTTTCTTCATTATCTTCTTCCTGCTGATTTGTTTTTCATTCCGTCTTCAGTCGGGTTGTTGTAGCTCCTACTTGCAGGCTTGAGATGTGCTCTAGGCTGTATTCTTCTCATTTGTGAATTCAGCACCAACGGCTTGTACAGGGTGTCCCGTTTGCGTCTTTACCTGTGTTTAACTTTAATACTGATGAAGATCTGGTGATGAAATGGTGCTTAAATAAACCTCAGTCTGTGTGAAAAACACAGTGCTGACTACTATCTGTGGCTGTAGGAGTGGAGGCCAGCACCCATCCAGCCGTCTCCATCAGTCGCCTGCTTCTGCAGTGACACATTAAAATCCTCAGTTATCGTCATGGACACAGAACTGGATGCTGGTTATTTCACCATGAGAACTGTACAGAGATCTGTGTATAATGTATCGGTGCACAGTACAGGAGGAAGCGTTGATGGTGTGAGTGTGTATAATGTATCGGTGCACAGTACAGGAGGAAGTGTTGACGGTGCGAGTGTGTATAATGTATCAGTGCACAGTACAGGAGGAAG
>BRDA01018706.1:0-14734 GCA_036984385.1 Crenuchus spilurus | reverse complement strand
TGACGCCATTAAATTTTGAAGAAACATATTTTTCCCTTAAAATGATACATTCTCTCAGTTTAAACTTTTGATCTGTGATTTGTGTTCTATTCTGAGTAAAATATTGACATTTGCCATCTCTACATCATTGCATTCAATTTTTATTCACAATTTGTTTAGTGTCCCAACTTTTTTGGAATCCGGTTTGTATCAAAATGTTGCAAAAGTCCAAAAAACATTAGCTTTGATACTTTTGATGCTTCTTATGCAAGATCTTTTCTTTACGCAACAAAGCTTTTGCAGCACTACACAAAAATACAAATAAAGAAGTGAGAAGGAAAAGGAAAGGGTGTTTCAGTACTTCCTCTTATCACAACTCAACTCCCCTGTTTACATTAGGTATCTTCTCAATAATATAACTTCTTCTCTTCCAATCTTTTTACAACCTTTTCTTAATTTTTTGTCACTTTTCACTCTTGAATGACCAGGAGCTGCCAGTAGATCCAGGCTTCCACACTCTGCTATAGTTGAATAATAACTGATCCAGTTTGCATTACTTTACATGTAGTTACTGAATAATATGACTTGTAATGTGCCTGAGAGTTCAATGCTCTGAAGTCTGAGGGGGGTTTCAAACACTATGATGTAGTCTGACATGCCCTGACTCTTTACAAATTACACCCCTCTAAAAGTTTTTTCCCCAAAGTGTTACACAGGCTTTTGTTCAGCACAAACTCAGCAACAACAGTGTCAGAACAGTAAGAGTGTCATAAATCTATATTTCGATTAAATCTGCTCTAAACTTAGACTTTCCAAAAACCTATTTTCAGATGTGCTGATATATTGTGAAAAAAACACACTATAACCATTTATAAACATTTCTAAGCATTTCTAAACATTTCTAAACCTTTGAGCTCTGAACTGAATAAACAGATCTGTTGGCTACACACGGCTCATTACAGTTTTTAGAAATTGTATATGGTTTTATTTCTAAAGCTTAACAAATGTGAGATGACACTCTGTTTTACTGAATCACTTGTTCCTACATCGAGATAGGCATGAGGTGAGAGGTGAGAGTTTGCTGTTCTTGTTAGCGCTCTTTGTTTATAGAGACCAAATGAGCATATTCACATATTCCTGGGCCGCTAATCCACCACTGGCATGTCCAGAATTACCATGTTGTTATCATATGAATGATGAATGAATGGCATCAGTGGGTGGGGAAAAAGTGCTGATATGGGGAAACGTGTAAATGTATTGCAATGGCCCAGACCTAAATCCAATTTAGAATCTGTGGTCAGACTTGAAGATTGCTGCTCACCAGCAAAAACCATCTAACTTGAAGGAGCTGGAGCAGTTTCGCTGGAGGAATGGACAAAAATCCCAATGGCAAAATGTGGCGAGCTCATAGACTTATCCAAAGTGACTTGCAGCTGTAATTGACGCAAAAGTCAGACTCTGGCAAGTGGTACAGAGGTGTCACAGTGGACCAGTTAACCTCTATAATGAACACAGGAGCAAAAAGGTAAGTGTCGGGGAACAATACTGAGCAAAAACTCAAGTCAAGGGTTGTTATTCCCATTATTAGGTAGGTCATCACAATAATCTGATACGTCTGTGTATATTTAGTAAATGATAAAATGAAGTTCTTTGCATGGTTAAATGGCTCTTCTGTGATGGTAAACCAGGATCTCTGCAAAAGTGTTCAACTATTGTTTCAAATCATGCAACCTTTACTGGTACTACATAGAAACATTTTAATAAGAGTGTGAAGGGCACATATTTTTCATAGTTACAGTGAAGCAGATATTGAGAGAGAGAGAGAGAGAGAGAGAGAGAGAGAGAGAGAGAGAGAGAATGAGAGACAGTGTGAGATGGTAAATATAAACATAACAGATGAAGGTGGTTCTTACACCTCACAACTATAAAACATCACATTTGAAGTTCCCACCACCGGCTCTGTCACCATCAGTATTTACATACACTAAGAATAGGCCATTTCCTCAACTGGAGCTACTCATGTTTGAAGCTTCAGCACAGACAAAAAACCTGAAATGTTATATACTGTATACTTTAGATCTTATCAAATGGAAAATAAAACTTTTTCTTGAGCTTTCTCTTCTGTCAAATTATCTGAGACTCTCTCCCTTCCTTCATCAGTTCTTAGTGTAGCATCACCATTAGGTGAGGAATAAAGAATAAAGCCAAGAACAGAATACATATCTGATTGAATATATGCAAAGCAGCCATGTTTCGTCGCATGTTTTGCTTTGCATTATCCTTTCAATTTCAGGATCCATCTTCACAAAGATGAAAACCGGTACTGTTCCTGGATTACTTTGCTGTTCCAGGAACAGTACAGGTTTTTACAATCTTCACAAACTGAAAGACACCCAAACTGACTTCAGTGCTACATTCCTGAGATGTAGGAGTTTGTAAACACAGGCTTGAGACTGCCACCTGGGCCAGCCAAGACTGGGCTGGTCTAATCCAAGGCTTGTCAGACTTGTAACGAACCATTTTTTTTCAGTTAGGTCAAAGCCAGAATAATATGACAGGTGGTTTGACTTACTATTCAAACACTATTCAGTATTATGCAAGACCTTGTGAGACAGTGACACACCCACATCCAACACAGACACTGACAAACCAAAGTTTTTTCTATGTGAGACTCAATGAGCAAGTCATGCAGTGTTTCTACCGCAAGCAAAATGCATTCACACCTGACTGATTATTTTTTGGATTGACTTGGGTTTAAAATTGCTATGAGCATATTTGCAACCCCTTCAAAAAAGCTTTGAGCTACCCTCAAAAACTCTGAGGGTAGCTTAGGCATCCTATGCATTCACAGACCAAACAACTCACAACTGTGAACAATTTACCACTGCAAAAGCAAACAAATTGTTAATGACATCTCAGACAACCTTTTAGAGCCAACAGTCTTAAAAGCAATTGAACAAATTGGCCAATTTTTCAGTTACATTAAGGAAAACTGGTCCCTGCAGGCATGTTGTCATGTTATGACATTATCTACACTCTTGCAGTGTTGGTACAATGTTTTGCTGAAGTTATGCGCCTACTGAGATGCCAAGGGAAAGGAATGAGTAATAAGAAAGAGGAGGTTGCTGTATCCAGAGGGTTTATCTCTAGTATAGTTCAAACCTGGTGGTACCATTCGGTATGTGTTGATGTTTTTGTATTGATCTATATTGCTAATAACACCGTTTTACACATATGACTTATAAGTTGTTGTGACATCCATATGTTTCAACAAGCATAGGCCTATAACACTGACTGACATATGTATGGCAGGGATAACCAATCCTGGTCCTGGAGACCTACCACCCTGCATAGTTTAGATCAAACCTTAACCCAACATACCTGATGAAGGTAACTGGAGACTTTCAGGGACATCTAAATAGACTTTGCTGTGTTGGATCTGAACTCTCTCCAGATGTCCTGGATGAGGACTGAGACATATAACAATAGCAACTTTTCATTTTCTTTGCACAAGGGTCCATCAGATCCTACTAGATGCACTACCTATCAGGTCCCAATGAACATGTGATCTAAAGACTGAAACATGTACTCACAGTGAGAGGCAGGGAGCAGATAACGAAGATGATGGTCATGCAGGCCAGCAGTACCAAGTGGTCCATCTCCTCCTCGCCCTGACCAAACCAAGAGCTCAGTCTCCTCTTCCGTCCGGTCGATACCACAGATCCGCGTCGGGTCTTCTGACTGCGGTGCATTCGGCACAAGCTGACGATGACTGAGCCGTTGCACATGAAGACCACAATGATAAGCAGTGCCATGAGCAGGGCGTAGGAGAGCGAGAAGGACAGTGTTTGAATCCTGTCTTTGCCCTCAGCTTCCATCTTGATGAAGCACCATGTGCCGGGACAGTACTGCTTGTGACGTCCGAAGCCAAAGAACGGCAGCAGGCAGAAGATGCATGTGAAGAAGTAGATGAGGACAAGTACGGCTTTTGCGAAGCTGCGATGCACATGCTTGTAGTAGAAGTATGGGTGGCTGATGGCCAGGCAGCGCTCCACAGCCATAGCGCAAAGTATCAGCATGGAGGCAAGGCCGAAGAAGGTCATAGCAAAAGCGAAAAGACTGCACAGTCGCATGTCTCCGATCAGCCCCACCAGAGAGGTGTTGTGGGCATAACAGACGAATACAGGTGGGCTCAGCAGGCACGTTCCTGCCAGGTCCGTTAGAGCCAGCCCCGTCACTAGGATGCAGAAGACGGAGGATTTAGCTTGACGTTCTTTCTTGCGAACACCAAGGATGGCTAGTGCCAACAGATTGCCCACCACTCCAGTCAAGAACATGATGGCGCTCACCACCAGGGTCCCTGGGTGCCTATTCACATCGATCTGGGTGATGTTCTCACAGGTTTTGTTAAGGATCATTTTCAGATTGCTCATACCCTAATCCCAGAAGCAGGGACAGGGCGCAGGCTGTATGGTCCAGCGTGTTAAAGCAGATTGGACTTTCCTTGTTGAGTGAGCACTGTGGAACAGAGATTCAAGTCTTTTATAACAGCACACATGCATGACAACATCACTGAACATCACTTGTATACTGGCACAATTATATGACAGCAGAACTATTGATTTTAATTAGGTTTGGTTAAATCTACATAAACAGTTGCCTTTCCCATCCCCTGAAACTTACTTCCTTACTTTAAGCATATTGCATAATGATCTTGTCTGAAATGATTGCACCTAATACCAGAACATTTATATGACAACAGCATTAGGTTACTTTAGGCCTGGAACTAATAATCTGTGGAAACAGCAACCAAGTAATACATTTAAGTGTATGATTTTTACATGTGGAATAGAGATGCTCCAAATACAAATTTCAAGGTACATACAGGGGTTAGACAATGAAATTGAAACACCTGGTTTTAGACCACAATAATTTATTAGTAGGTGTAGGGCCTCCTTTTGCAGCCAATACAGCGTCAATTCATCTTGGGAATGACATATACAAGTCCTGCACAGTGGTCAGAGGGATTTTAAGCCATTCTTCTTGCAGGATAGTGGTCAGGTCACTATGTGATGCTGGCGGAGGAAAACGTTTCCTGACTCGCTCCTCCAAAACACCCCAAAGTGGCTCAATAATATTTAGACACAAAGACTTGCTGTCTTGGTCACAGATGCGCCAGCAAGATGTGCACCAACAATTTGTCCTCTTTTGAACTCTGGTATGTCACCATAATGTTGTGTGCATTGTAATATACTATATAACTGTGCTCTTACCTGCTAATTGAACCTTCACACTCTGCTCTTACTGGTGCAATGTGACATTAATGAAGATTGGCCACCAGACTGGTCCAATTTAGCCATGAAACCTCCCACACTAACATGACAGCTGTTTCAGTTTCATTGTCTAACCCCTGTATATACATGCATTCATAAATATTTACATACTCACATATTTTATCATACATACACATTTATTGATATGAAGGAAAAATAAACAGTGGATGTATTTGTCTGATAAATATAATTCAACATAAAACAAATAAAAATAATGTATTAAAGTATAAATAAATAATATACAAGTAATAATATCATATATTACAATAAACTAACAGTACAATAATATAAACAAGGAAACTTACAAAATGTATATTTGTATTTATTCTGATTTACTCTAATGAAAAACATTTATTGTTTTAAATAACTGCATTAAAACCTTAAGACTTTTGCATAGTACTATATATCTACAACGACTGACCACTTCATTAGGTACACATACCTTTTATCTACACTCATGTCCATTTTAGCTCCACTGTCCATACAGGTGCACTTTGTAGTTCTATAATTACAGACTTTAATCTGTTTCTCTGTATACTTTGTTAATCCTCAGTGGTCAGGACCACCACAGAGCAGCTATTATTTGGGTGATGGATCATAATCAGCAGTGCATTGACACTGATGTGGTGGTGGTGTGTTAGTGTGTGTTAGAGTGGATCAGACACAGCAGAGATGCTGATGTTTTTTAACTCGTCACTGTCACTGCTTGAGTGAAAATAGTCCACCAATCAAAATTATCCAGCCAACAGTGTCCTGATGAGGACTAGAGGATCAACACAGACTGTGCAGCAACAGATGAGCTGCTGTCTCTGACTATACATCTACAACATGAACCAACAATGTAAGTGTGTCTAATTGAGTGAACAGTGAGCTAACAGTGTTAAAATCTCCAGCAGCTCTGCTGTGTCTGATCCACTCAAACCAGCACAACTCACACTAACACACCACCATCACATCAGTGTCACTGCAGTACTGAGAATGATCTACCAGCCAAATAATGTAGTGGTCCTGTGGAGGAATACAGAGGGACTACAGACTGTAACTGTAGTACTACAAGAGGACCTCTGCAGATTAAACGGGCAATGAGTGTAGACATAAGGTATGTGTTCCTAATGAAGTGGCCAGTGAGTGTATACACACATATACTGACTCTGACTTCTACTGAAAGCTGAATATTACAATCAGGTAAGTTTTATTCATCCGTTAAGTCCACTCACCTGGACGACTTTCCATGTCTCGGAACAGAACCAGAACCGGTCGTGTCAGCGTGTCACTTTACATCAGCACTGTCAGCTCACCGTCCTGAGGCTCATTCTCTTCCTCTTTCTCTCTCTCTCTCTCTTTCTTTCTCTCTCTCTCTCTTTCTCTCTCTGTCAGCTCACTTTCGGCCAGTCAGAGACAGGAGCTTCACAAGTTTCCTTTGTTACTCAGAACATTACAGACTACAAGACTACAGAGCTTCAGCAGTGTGAGGACAGCAATACTAACACTGAGCTGAGCCACCGACTACAGTGTACAAGACTCGCGCCCTCGTGACGTAACACACACACACACACACAGAGAGAGAGAGAGAGAGAGAGAGAGAGAGAGAGAGAGAGAGAGAGAGAGAGAGAGACCGACCGTCACTCTATTTTAAAGCCCAAGTTAATCGTTTAACCGTTTCTTACAGAACGTTATGACTAAAATCACCTTTAATCCAGAAAAAAACATCAGTATCGTCTTACAGCTTCACTCTTAGCTCACTTTATTAGCCCCTGGTTCAAAACATCCTTTAAGATTCCAATAAAAACCTACTTCAATTGTTTTCTTTCACCCTAATGTCGGTTAAATGTAATGAACTATTATTCAAATTATTTGAGATTATAAACCTAATGCCGATTGAACATCCTAGGAATTCTGTTCAATGTGCTTTAGGGATTGTATTGCACAACCTACATGAATTCAGTTGAATGTGCTATATGAATTCTATTGAACATTCTATAATAATTCTACTGAACATCCTATAGGAATACCATTGAACATCCTAGGAATTGCATTGAACATCCTATAGGAATTCTCTTGAACATCCTATAGGAATACAATTGAACATCCTATATGAATTCTATTCAACAACCTATAGGAATTCTTTTGAAAATCTATTAGGAATTCTATTGAACATCCTATAGGAATCCATTGAACATCCAATAGGAATCCATTGAACATCCTATAGGAATTCTGTACTACTTTGACCATGTTGGCCCTTTAACTTATTTGTACTTTAGTGGACAAAACAGGTACATGTACTGGGAAAGGTATTTTTACTTCTATTTGTTTATGCATCTCACCAAGTAACAGTAACCTATCTGGAGTATGGGTTCAGCTTATTTGTCCCACCTCTGTTAACCTCTCATTTTTATTCATTTTAGTCATTTATATAAATGTATTTAGAAGGTTTAGGCTGCTATGCTTGTGAAGAAAGGTTTCATCACTTCTACCTGCTCAAGTGCAGTTAGAATTACCACAAGTGCAGATGTGTTAACCTACTTTAAAAGAAAAGCCTGTAATCAGGGTTCCCTCCAGAAGCAAGGCATAGTGGGTTGATGGAAGGTGGGGGGGTTATTGTGACCCTTGTATAGATACTGTAAAAATGGTACACCTATGACTCACGGAAAGCTCCTGTTACATGAAAGTGTTCCTCATCAGTTAGCTTCCTTCAACACTAGAGTAGTTCAAAGTGAGTCCAATTACATAATTTATATAATTTGTATGTTATCAAAATATTTATGTTGCATAGCAATGGTTTTCCAATATGAATGCCATGCTGTTCTTTATACACTGAACATGTTTGACTTTGGCTTTAACTGTGAAATCCTGCTTTGTGGAATATCACCCTGACTTGAGACTTAACCGTGTTGAGTAAATAAGCATACATTATCATTTTAAAATTTGCATAACCTTTGGGCACCTACGGCTATTTGAACCATGATGTGTATTTAGTACATTTATGTATTATATAAACTTATCATCCATTTTAATATATATGCAGATAATTATTTTTTTACTTTGACATACTGTATCAACATACTAGACCCAAAAAATATAAAATACATACAATCAGATTTTAAAGTGATTTTTTACTTTAAAAATTTTTTACACAGGTTGTAAACATTTCATAGTAAAAAAAACTGATAAAATTACAAAAAAACAAAGAGCATGAAAATTTATTTTTTGTCCACTTGCTTGTAGTGTTGATAAAATTACAAAAAAACAAAGAGCATGAAAATGTATTTTTTTGTCCACTTGCTTGTAGTGTTGACAGGTCCTTCTGCATTGTGTAAAATTTCAAGTCAGCACTTCATTTGGCAGTTGACAGCAGTGCTCAACATGACGATGTTTTCATGTGACATCTTGAACCAGCCACATGATGATCATCACAGAGATCATCACAAGCACCACGTTTCTTGGTGTTCACATAGTAGACATGGACACTATATCCATAGCCAAAAAAGCTTCTCAGCCTTTTGGCTAAGATCAAGTGCAGTATCCTTGACTCGCAGCTTGTTTGTTGGAAGGCATCAGAAGAGACTTCGTTTGAAGGCATCAAGGCTTCCTGGGAAGATCCACGCCAAAAGTCAGAGCAAAACTTTCCAATTGTGACTTCGGCAAAGGTACCTCCCTTGAAGTTCTCCTCATCGAGAATCCAGCAGCACTGAAGGATGATTCGCCAGGCTCTGACTTTCTTAGTTTTAGTAGAGCTCCAAGGGTGACCTAAGGTGCAGCAGTTGGTGGCCTGCCTGCCGCTGCCACAGGGGACCCCTTGGACTCCAATTTTTATTATTTTATTTGTTTTATTCTTTTCTTAGTTTTAGTTGCTGGTTCCCAGCCACCCGGACCACTACATCACCCGGAGGAACATCGGCTAGACCCCACTTTCACCGGATGCACCAACCATCGGACGGTGGCTGGGCTGGCCAGCCTCAGGGACCGCTCTACGGGAACCTATGGCCCGATGGCGTCGGTACCGCTGGTGACCACGAGGCAGGATGAGGCCAAGGTGGAGGCTCCGGCACCCAGGATAGCCCCTCCATTGGGATCTGGTGCCAGGTTAGGTGGAGGCCTGCCCTGCACTGCCAGGTTCCAGTGGAGGGTCCCGGATGGGGAGGGCCCGTTTACTGAGCGGGTGCCATTCATCCGGGAGGTCCTTTTTTTTTTTTTTTTTTTTTTTTTTTTTCTAGATTTTTATCCCCTTCCCAATGTAGTGGTAGCCAATTAGCCCATCCCCTCTGTTAGGCCTCTCCCCATCACTTTGCAATGTCCCTGACTCTAGGAGGGTCCAGGCAAGCACAAGCCTCCTCCGTTGCATGTGATGCAGCCACCGCCTCTTTTTCGAACCACCACTGATACACCATCACTGGAGAGCCTAACGTGCTCGGAGGAAAGCACACAGGGTCCCCAGTTCCGATTGCACCAATCAGTAGATGCCTGAGCTAGTGGACATTGCAATGTGAAAGTGATAGGGAGAGTGAGAACACCATCTACCTGCCCAGAAAGAGCACTGCCAATTTTTTTGCTCTCTTGGGCCCCGGCTGTTGATGGCAAAAAGCATGACCAGGATTCAAACTCGCGATCCTCGGGTCATAGTGGTAGCGTCTTTGCCTGCTGAGCCACTCGGGGCCTCCGGGAGGTCCTTTTTACTTTGCTGGGGCTGAAGCCTGAGGACCTCGTCTGCGTCCAACGCAACAATGCCGAGCGGTTTTTCGACATTACATTGGCGTCAGAGGCGACCTACGAGCGGGTCTTGGGGTCTGGTCCGGCCTTGGCAGACCACCCAATTGGGAAGTGCTACCTTGTTCAGTCTATGGGGGGGCTTCGGCTGGCGGATAGTCACAATTTACCTCCTTAATCCGTTTGTGCCGGTCAAAGAAATCAGGAAGTTCCTATCCCAATATGGAGAGGTCCAGCCAGGAGAACATATGGTCCGGGATGAGCTAGGGATATGGATAAAGCGCCGCCAATTTATGGTAACCTTTAAGGAAGACGGACAGGGGAGAGTGCTGCACCCCCTGGCATATTTGTCCATCAGAGGAAATAATGGATACCTCTTTTACAGGGGGCAGCCAGCCTTCTGCAGGGGGTGCAAACAGCATGGGCATACGGTCGAGGGGTGCAAGGACTTGATCTGCAGGAACTGCCGGGAGCTGGGGCATCTGGCAAAGGACTGCCAAAGACCCCGCCTCTGTCATAGCTGAGGGGAAGAGGGCCACCTTGCTCACTCCTGCCCAGGAAGAGCGAGATCATATGCAGCTAGACAGAGGGTGAGACAATGGACATGGTGGACTTTAGAGGGACCCTCATCTCGTCTTCCCCAAAATAGGCCAAGACCCCTGCTCAAAGTATGCCCCCTCGACCCCAAGAGGAGGCACCCCGTGAGCCGGAGACACCTGGGTTTTCTATGAAGAGAGGAACGGAGCCTGGACCCCAGGACAAAAAGAAGGCCAAGAAGAAGGCTGGACCCCCTGTGGTGGCGCCCAAGGGTGACATCCCCACCCCACCCCCACCCCCTAAGCCAGAAGAGAGCATTATCTTGGTGTCGAACAGGACTCCAACACCGCCACCAATTGAGGAGTATGGGGGTGGGGAGGCTCCCCCCAACGAAGTGGAGTATCTTAATAACATAGAGTGTGGGGTGGAGCTGAGGTTAGTGGGATTGGTCTCCCTTTTAGGGCAGTTTTAAGGTTTTAATCCCCTGTTTTTATCTTTCACCATGACAGGTTTTAAGGTTTTAACTTCCAATGTCAATGATACATCAGAGCTCAGGAGAGAATGCAATGCAGCTTTTTAGGCAGGAAAATAACCTCATTCTTAATAGCCAGCACTTTAATGGCCCATGTTATCAGCTCATTACAAACACTTACACATGGTTCTGGTTACAGTGAAAGTGGATGTGTTGATTTAATTTTCGTGTCCTCCAAGTCTTCTGAGGCATTCTGCGGGACTCAGTTGACAAAAGAAGGAAATGGTCCTGTGAAAAGTGATCAGATGTCAAAGTTGCTTAAATACTAAGACTTGTGCAGTCACATGGGAGGCACTAACTATATTTGAAATTCTCAGTTCCTCTTGCTGCTGCTGTTATCACAGAGTACACACATAAGTTGTATCTCAAAGGTTAGCTCTTGGTCCATGAAGCACCTCTGAGCTGCAGTTGGCTGTCTCTCATTACCCTTATTTAGTCATCATACCCGGTTTAATTCCACTACCCTCACAATGAGCACATCTGCTGTGGTTCTCGACTGTGCCCGAGGGCCTGACTCAGATCCAGGTGTTGCATGGACTTTAACATTTTGCTGAAGACTTCTTTCTCATATGTTGGCTGGAATTTGACTTTATCATATCCTAATCATTCTTATTCATCAGTCTAAGGGGATTTTTGGAGAGTATCTGGTTTATTGAGGAAAGAATAGCATCACTGAGTACTTCATGGTATTCCTCAAAGATATGTCTGCATTACCTTTAACCTCTTAAATAGCTCATTACATACTAAGGCTTATTATCCAGTAATTACATAGACTTCCATGCAAACTGGTGGGTTCTTAGTATTGGTATAGTATGGTATTCTTAGTAATTGTATTATATCCTGTTTTAATGCAATTATATGAAAAATCTGTCCTGACTCCAGTCTTTTCCATGTTTTTTGTTTGTTTGATTGTTTAAAAAAGTTCTGAAAATATACTATTCTTCTCATTGAAAAAGTAAACTTTTAAGGAGCACATTTGGACCTTAAGGACCTTGTTGGACCTTTATGGGCACATTTACATTGTTTCTTCATTTAAAAAAATGTGCCTGTGCTGTACCCAGGTCTTAGTATTGTAAGATCCCATATTTTAGAAGTTTCTTCAGAGAACTCCTCGCCTACTGTGCTATCCTAATGCAGGAAAAAGAACTGATTAACTTGGCCTTCCACTGGAGAATATCATGGATGGTTTATAGCTGTGTAGCCCAACAACCAAAACAGAGTGGTGATTTTAAATAAACAGCACAGTAGCAGGCGGCGCATTGTGCTCCATGTCTGGCTTCTGCATGGACAGAAGAATCTGGGCAAACCAAATAAATATTGCAATGATTTCAAAGTGGCTCTTGTGAAATTTGTACAAAAATAGATTTGCCAGTATTTTCTCATCCCACATGTTTATCGGTATCTGTTTCAACCAGCACAAGAGTTTGTTTGTGAAGTTTTATTAATTGAGCATCACAGACTGATTTATTGTCATTATTTTGTTCATTCAATTCAATGTAGTTCATTCTCAGTATATCTTCACTGCTGCTGCTCTAGAAAGTTAGTGCTTTCTGAGATGCTACCACCCTTCAGCTGGTATCGTATTATCATGGCCTTTTGGACATCAGTCAGATCCCATCTTTTACCCATGATGATTGTTTTACACTCTGCTACAACTGACTAGTGACATTACTTGTTTATATGTGCAACAAATGATGTCACATGGCATCTGTGACAAGTTCACTCCAACCAGGGGTGGTCATAATATTCTGATATGACTGTGTAGGTTTTTGTGAATGTTTGTCTTGCATATTTTTATCCATTGCTGTTTCTTCTGCCTTCACTCAGCCTGTATAAGCAGGTAATGAACAGTTGTAAACCTCTGGTTTCAACCAACAAGAGAGTTTTAGAGATTCATAAGCTTTATTAAGCACTTTAGATTGAGTTAGTTCCTTTCAGTGAAGTTGTGTTTAAGGTCAGTAGCTGACTCTACACCACCCTAAAATACAGGTAAATTTTCATCTCCAAAGTATGATTTATACAACTGTTGCCTTAAAAGTTCAAAATGGTCCTAAAGTCCAATAGTATAACTTAAAGAGTCTCTACATTGACATTTCCAAGAAAAAAAAATTTCAGTGCAAAAGTCTGGAATCAGGACACTTTGAATGGAGACAATACAACTTCAAATATATTCATTACAACACTATCTGACACAGTTATGTTAACTAAAATGGACCAAAGACGTAACCTTGAGGAACACCACCCCAGTGTCAGGAAAGGTTCTGATATATTGACCATCCATTTCCTTTTTTGTAAGTGCAAATCAATGTTGTTAATCCCAAAAGTCTTATAAATATAGATCAGCCTTTTTAAAGTATTCCCATTTACAGCCATCATTAGTTCTTTAATGCTAATGAGGAACTGAGTCAGTGGAAAAAAGAAGTGGACATCTGGTATGCTACTTGTATTCAGGTCAGGTGAATTTATTAAAAAGCTTGCTGGTCTGAACCTCTGATTTCAAATGCATTGTATTCACTGTTGGAAATTTTAGGACTTGTGTAATAAGATTTATGTGTATTCTTAATTGACAGAAGCATGATTATGCCAGCAGAACATTGAACCCACTGGTGACAGAGATGAAATAATGTTGATGACTCTACACAGAAAGATTAATGGTAGCATAGCACTGAAACTACAGCATCTCATATTTTGAGACTGAGTTCCATTAATGATTTGGCAGAATGACATCATGCAGGCATTGCTCAGAAATTTTAGAATCGAAACATGTTTTTCCAAAAAATAGAAAAAAATATTAACCTGATTTTCTACCCCAAATGTATTTGATCAGCCAAGACATATTTGGAGTGGAAAGTTTTGCTTTACTTTACAACTCAATCCAAGTGTCACACTGACAATAGAAACTCAATAGTCACTAAACTAGTCCAGTAATATCTGTCAAAATACATCACCAACACTTTTCTCTACCTTCAGAAATCACATCTAGATCTCTGTGAGACCACATCCAGGTCTCACAGTCTACTGTATGTGTTTTAGGACACAATCTGGCTTCCTGTGAGCTGTAAAAATGAATAAAAACAGTATCCACAACATTAGGAGTACATTAGTTTATGCTTCTTTTTTATAGTTATTTTATAAGTCACAGTATATCTGGGTGCAGTTTAAGTTTTGGTGATGTATTTTACAGAAACAAGTGGGCTGTTTAGGTGCCTATTGAGTTCTAATGTTTGTTAACAGTGTTAACCTCACAGTTTTGAAGAAAACCTTGGACTCTAAACATGTCATGGCTGATTGAGTACATTAAAGGTAAGTGGAAAATTGTGTACTGAGAGAGCCATTCTTTTAACCTCACACACTCTTGGCTTCAAAAAGGCTTTGGAAAATCCACCTTCGGGAAACATTTTCTCTTTATTGTCCATCAGAACACAGCGTGCACACAATGGAAAGAGGTGATATTACTAAATGTCTCCACTTACTGAAAGTGAAGAGAGGAGGAAAGAGAACTGAAAGTGAAAATTTCAGTTTAATGCATATTGATGTAGGCTACATAATTCTGTAATTCCCTTTCCACTTTTAACAGACTGATTTTAAGAGATTAAACTTGAGGCTTTGAGCAGCCAGTTTTTGAGCACTCAGTCTAGTGATTAATAGT
>BRDA01018691.1:0-14694 GCA_036984385.1 Crenuchus spilurus | reverse complement strand
ATCACAAAGGCTCTACAGTACACTTCTCATCAGTCTAAAAAACCCTTTCATTATGCATCTTTAAACTTTAACCCATCCAACCCAGGTACTGGAAGAGATTTACAAATAATACAAATATTACATAGTGTAACAATGTTATTTATGTATTTTTTTCCTCAGGATAATAAACATTTCTGCAATACTTAATATCTGCTTAGTTTAAACTAGAATTAGGATTTTTACCAGCAATCTGCAAAGCATGTCTCCCCTCACAACCATGAAAGGTATGTAAGAACAAATATGGGTCTTAGATACATTATATTGCCAAAAGTATTCACTTGAACGCATGTGAACTTGAGCAACAACCCATTTTTAATCCGTAGGGTTTAATATGATGTCGACTCACTCTTTGCATCTATAACATCTTCAGCTCTTCTGGGAAGGCTTGTACAAGGTTTACCAGTGTGTTTATGGGATTTTTGGACCATTCTTCCAGAAGTGCATTTGTGAGGCCAGACACTGATGTTGGATGAGAAGGTCTGGCTCGTAGTTCATTCCAAAGGTCTTCCATTGGGTTGAGGTCAGGACTTCATGCAGGCCAGTCAAGTTCTTCAATGCCAAAGTCGCTCATCCATGTCTTTATGAACCTTGCTTTGTGCACTGGTACACAGTCATGTTGGAACAGGGAGGGGACATCCCCAAACTGTTCTCGCAAAGTTGGGAGCATGACATTGTCCAAAATCTCTTGGTATGCTGAAGCATTAAGAATTTATTTCACTGGAACTAAGGGGCCAAGGCCAAATCCTGTAATACAACTCCACATCATAATCCCCTAAACCAAATTTACATGTTGCATAATACAGTCAGACATGTACCATTCTCCTGGCAACCAACAAGCCCAGACTCTGGACTGCTAGACCAAAAAGCGTGATTCGTCACTGCAGAGAACACGTCTCCACTGATCTAGAGTCCAGTGGCAGCACTCTCTACTCCACTGCATCCAATGCTTTGCATTGTGGTTGGAGATGTAAGGTTTGGATGTAACTGATTGGCCATGCAAACCCATTTCATGACTGGATTTGTTGCACAGATGGCATCTTATCACGGCACCATGCTTGAATTCACTGAATTCACCCATTCTTTCACAAATGTTTGCAGAAGCATTCTGCATGCCTAGGTGCTGTGTTTTATACACCTGTGGCCATTGAAGTGATTGACCTGAATTCAATGATTTGGATGGGAGAGGGAATACTTTTGGCAATATATTGTATGTCTAGAGTAGATTATATGTATGTGCATGGAGGTTTGACTTTCAGGCAGTGCATTACCTGATAGCTTCAATCCAGTCTGTGCGCTCCTCATCAGAAGCGGCACTGATCCGGTAAGACTGATGTTGCCCCACGACTACCCTGCCGTCCTGATCAGTCTTACATGCCTTTATCTTCTGCCCTTTACTGTGAGGATTAAACAGCTCCAGACAAAACTGCACACAAATGCCAAAAGTCAGCCTTAAAATCAACAAAGCCTATAGTTTAAGAAGTCAATGCAACAGCAGCATTTTTGTTATGCAGTGCTTAGAATAACCACAAAGTAGGAGCATGTATAAATCTGCCCACCAGAAAGGTTAAATTCTAACCACACTAAGTCGCTTTGTGCCATTTATGCATAAGTTAATTGACAGCAGGTGTGAGTGACTGAAAGCAGAACCCTTTATGACTCATTAATAAGTCTCACTACATTGTCTTAGCACACTTCCGCTTCTCTTATGAAGGTGCAGTTCAGAGGACACACTGAACCCCAGTAAACTTTACTTCCAACACAGTTAGCTCAAATATTCAGGGTCCAGTTTCTCAACATCTTCATAGAACTAAGATCATCTTAATTGGTACCAAGAATGTTCATTGTAATGTTTACCATATAACAGTTATGGCGAGGTCTCACATCATATCATACAATGATTTGGACCAATCACAGTCCAGGGAAGGTTTGGGAGGTTTAGAGGTAAATGGCAGAAATTATGTGATCATTATGAGCAATTTCAGTCAGGTGGCGGTCTCAGAACGTAGAGTGATGTGATTTGGGCAGTTCAGGGGAGGTCTGGGAGACTTACACCACAACATACTAAGTGAAACTCAGTCATTTTGCTCAACAAGGACACTGTCAGAGATTGAATTATAATTGTGGCGGCGATCCGCACACGTGGACCTCGCGTTGTGCATGGGGCACCATGAATTTATGGGTGCACCACACGTCTTCATGGTGCACCACGTGTCCCCTTCGTCTGCACCACCCTACCCACCCCCCATAAGAACAAACTTCATACATACTCAGACATAAGGCTTTTGATTTGAAATATTAGTAGGTGGTTATGCGCGTGAGGCACTCGCATGCCTAGTTCCGGCACTGATAATAGTGTATATAATAGTTAGTAACTGCGACTCTGATCAGGAGTAAGCAGATAAGATAATGGATGGATGGACAATAGTGAGAATATAATAGTAAAAACATATAGCAGTACCTGCTTATGTGGGTCATCCACCTCTCTGACGCTCAGGTTCTCCAGGGGAATGATCCCTTTAGGCTCTTTGTCCTTCAAAAGGAGTAGATTATACTCAGTACTTGTGTACATTAGTGCTTATCACATGATTCATTCAAGTAACTCTTCCTGATGAAGGGCTACAGCAGATCCCACTTTTGGGATTTTTTTGCTGGTTTTTTTGCTGATAGGCTTGATGTATTGAATGCTTTTAAATTCAAAGACAAAAGTGATGAAGGCTGATTTCTGTACACTCTCTTGCACTATAGTAGAGATTATATACTCACTGTGGTGTACTGAAAGTAGTATAGGCAGCTGTCTGTCAGTATAAACCATCGCCGCTTCCACGTTTTCACTCTGCCCCCTATCGAAAGGAAGGTATAACAGCATGTGATACACACACCATGGATAATAAGTACAGACAACATGAAAAAACAAAGCCTGACTGCTTTAAGCAGGTAACTCACCCTCCTTTAGCAGCCAGCCTTCACGGTCAGGGTTGAAGAAGGTGTGGGTGAGGTCATTCCCATCATCCTCTGGGATCTTAAATGGTTCATTCTTAATGCTCTCATACAGTTTCTAAAATGAGTTGTGAGAAACGGGAATTATGACAAACTTCTTTTGTTATACTTTCACACAGAGGTTTATGTACACATTTATTTAGGTTTATGCAAATATACAGAATTTATGTCCTACCTCTGAGATAAGACCAACAAGTATGACTGTTCAACATAACTAGAGCCAAATTTTTATTTGATATTTGGAAATAATACTGTCTTGAATCAAATTTGGCAATCAATAGCAAAAATATAATTGATTTTTCTCATTTTTATTGTTGTAAGGTAATTACTGAATAAAATAGCTTAACACAATTAAGAAATGCTTACATGACATGATCTCAAATAAGACATATTAAGTATTTTTGTTAATTTAACTGTGAAAACTGTAAATTCAATATAAAATCTTTCTTACCATCAGAAGGTCACTCGGAAGGTCTCCGCCATTGTTGATGCTTCGGTTCATGCTGATAAAGCGCTCTAGTGATGGTTTATCTTTGACATTGGGATTGTGCAAGCTGGTGTTCAGCATAATTATGGAAAATGATAGAATATAGCAGGTGTCTGTAACAAACAAAAAATTTAAGTTTGTTTTTTTAGTTCTGCAATGAAGATATGAGATTAATACAGCTAAAGAGTAATGGAAGCTTATGCACACCAATTAACATGGAGTATATATGCCTATATATGTTTAAATCATCACTTTAATAGACCTGCATTTGTCATTTCTGTTCTAGATGGTTAGATAGAAAGTAGTATTTCTTATCAGTGTTATAAATCAGGGAACTTTTGGTACATTATTTATCTCTTTAAGTTAAGCTTGGTGAATCAAATATCACACTATGGGTTTCTCCATTAAAACTCACTTGTGAAGTATTCATTTAGTCATTTCAAACAGAAAAATACATAAAAACCAATCTTAACATTTTCTTAACCCATGTTATCTCATATCTTGCTGATGTTGGGAATATGATGACTATAACAGTGTAGTACTGGCTTGAGTAGTGACTGATACATTTTGAAGTTAGACACTTTGAAGACGGACGAACATTATATTGCTGAATTGTTGCTCTTTGATGTCTCAGTAGACTTAATTGAGATTCTTTTAAAGGAATGAATAGAGACATATGAAGAATGCTGGATATCTTGAATGAGAATGTGTTCATATTGAGATTCTTTAGGAAATGTGTTATAAAATGAGCAAATCTGAACACTGTATAAGACATTATTACAATCTGTACTAAAACTCAAAAGGAGATGTATGTGGTCTTTTTCTCAGGAGATAAAACTGAGCTGCAGATCTGAAGTCTCATTTGTGTCCATCTGATTTTTGAAAAACTGAGCTGTTGGATTTTTCTTTCCTTTGGGTATGTGCATAGTTATGTTTTACTCATGAGTATAGCACAATATAGATTTTGATATATCTGTTTACCATCAGCTAATGTTGCTTCATGGTAATCTACCATTAGTAAACCTTTGTCTATTTACAGTGGCCATTAATACCTTCTGAAGTGCCCGAAATGAATGATAACTGAAGCCATATTTCCCATAAGAAATAATGTAAATTCTTAAACTTAAACTAAATGTAAACTAAGGTGAAAGCTTTGTTTTTGCACAATTAGCAACAAGTCATGTGGGAATGGTAACAAAAACCATTGGGATAAAATTTCCCAATTTCTCCTAGCTCTGGAGGTGTAGTAAGGGGGGGGTCTAAATGTAAACTATGCATATGTATTGTTGTAGTATTTCCAGTATATTACAAGGCAGTATACTGAACTGGATGGCAGTAATACTGTACCTGTGGACTGAAATACACCTGAGTTACAGGTGCAGTATCGTTGAGCAAAAGCTTCCATCATTCGATCGATTTTCTGAGCCTCTCCAGGGAGCCGGAAACTCCACAAGAACTGCCTATAGACAGCAGAAGATGAGCATTAGACCATATTCTCTTAGTTGTTAAGCAACCATAGTTATCACTAGGTAGTTATTGCTATCCCATGTTTTCATAAATTTTAGAGACAAGTGGGAAAAAGTACACGGATTTATGTATGCAACAATTATATTCCTTTTGTTTTACTCACCTTAAAGCCTGCACCAGGTTCAGGTCTGAAAATTCATGAAGATCTACAAAAGCTTTGAGGATCTGGAGATGAAATTGTTCCCTGGAAACACACAATATTGTACTCCTAAAATTTACTGAAACTCATTTCAGTGTACAAGATTAGAGTGAGTGATTTTATTCCAGTATGTAGTTTGAAATCTGACATTAAACATTGAAAGTGAAAATGCACAATAATATGTCAATATTCTTGGACACAGATGGATTTGACCGCTGCATTCTCATCTGTGCATTAAAACATATACAGACACTAGTGAGCACACTAGAGGGCAATAAGCACACCTTCCCGAAGTGGTGGGCAGCCGTATCCTGTCTAGGGAGCAATTGGTGGTTAGGTGCCTTGCTCAAGGGCATATTAGTTATGCCCTGCCTGGGGGCCGACCTTCTGGTTACAAGAATAAGTCCCTAACCACCAGGCGATTGCTGCCCCTGATTTTAGAAGTATTGTAGAAATATTTTAATCCAGTATAAATCTGCAGTGAGTGAGGTTTTTACAGTCTGTTTATTGACCAGTCAAATCCCACAGATAAGATTACACACACATTCACTTGGAAAACATATTGGGCCATTAATTGCTAAATATTTTAAAACAATCATGATCATACCTTTCCCCAAGGAAGATTCCAATGGCTGTTTTACTGAGGCCTTCTTCTTTGTACAGAAATGCTGCGACTGCTTCTGGTGTACTGTCCAGTAGATCATTATTTAGCAGGTATTGGATTCCCTGTAGTGAGACACAGGCTCAATAAGAATGTCTTAAGCTGTCATGCTGTGACAAGAATACACCAATAAAACCACTGGATCCAAAAATACACCCTAAAGCTGGTGAGAGATGGCTGAAAGCATCAGATGCATTCTATACACTTGTATGGAGGATGTGCAGTGTGGTGGTGCAGTTTCCATTACAAAGCTACATTTTGTCTACCTTCAGTACACTTCTGTACAGATGATAGACTGCATATTATATGTAGTATATAATTCAATGCACTTACATAGAGATTACCTACAACATATATACTATACAGTACATAGTGTAGTATATGCATACATACAATGTTCTTCTGTAATGTAGGAATATATTTAATATTTGGTTATATTAGGGTTAGTAGGTAACAGCGAAAAAATTCTTAATGATTAGTAAAGGTGGGCAATATGAGCATATGCTCTTGCTATCATGATAAATTACATCACAGTAGTCTTTTCTGAATGTATGACATGTGATCGGTATTTTTAGAAAACTGACCAGTTGTACTAAAAATTTAGAGAAGTAGGATGTTAGCCTGCTATGGTATTAAGAAAGATGTCATTCTCCCTGCCTGTCACATCTCCTCTCATGTCATCTCAGAACTACACTTCCCAGAATCCTTTGTCCTCCACTGAGCTCATGTGACTTACCTCTCCAGCTGTCTCCCATTCAGACGCTGATTTGCAGGACTACTTAAGCCAAGCCTGGAAAACTATTCCTTGCTTGGTATTGTTATACCTGGCATGCTGTAACTTTATTTTTGTTTTAGTTTGTTTGCCTTTGTCTTGTTAATCCCAGCTTGTTTATCATCTGTAGTTTGTTTAGCATCTCTAGCCTGTTTCTTTTGAGGCCTAGTCGGCTCTCTGTTTAGTCTGTTTCTGTTTAGATTGAGGCCTAGTCAGCTCCATGTGAGCTTATTTCTGTTTATGTTCATTTGTTTCTCTTGTTTGTTTGGATTTGTTTGGTTTATTTAATTAATTTTGTCTTTAAACATGTGCTCATCTTTCCTAATCCAGATTCCCAAGATCAGATAGGAACACAAATGAGACTTAAGACTCAGATCTGCTGTTTTAGATATTTCTCTTGACAAGAAGACCTCAGTAATCTCATACACGTTGTCTTTTGATTATTAATGATCTCAAAGTCTCATATTGCACTCAGATTTGCCCAGATATTAATATTCATGATTAGGAAACACATTAATCAACCATTTCTCATCTAGGACTGTGAATGACACTGTATATCTGGGGCAGACATATCTCTTACCTCAGTTTTAATTTTCAGGATGTTCCTCCCCTAGTTCTTCTTATTTTACTTAATGTAACTGTAATTGTCATGTGATCTGTTCTGCTTTGTTCAGAAACCGCAGTCAAATATTGCAATACTTGTCGATGTTGTAATTTTAACTTTATCTGAATAACTTGGCTGATAATTCTCAGAACCGAACGTCTCCTAAATGCAACACTTCTTTTTTCTTAATCGTCCCCCAGAAAAAGTAGTTCAGTTTTCACTGTAGGTTTAGTGTATCTGTTCTTCAGAAACACAGGATGTGGTTCTGTCATTCGTTTGCTGGCTTTTTCTGTCTCTCTCTTCCTCTAGCTCTGCATTATTTCCCCCTCTTTCTCTAACCTAATTTTCTTAAGCTATGCAGTAAAGGCGTCATTCAGAATTTGTTACTTTATGATCATTTGCTTTATTTTGTAATCAAGGTAATCAAGACGCTTACCTTCACTGGGTCCATGTTAAACTTCTTCTTTCCACACAGGAACCTCTTTGCTCTTACAACATTTTTACTGAGGAGAAATGAGAAGAGTCATCGTTTAGTGAAACGTCATTAGGAGTTTAGGAGCCACCATGACCCTGAACTGGATAAGATATTGGATGGATGGATTCAAATGATTGTGAATGGTGGTTTTAACATTCATGACACCATTTACATGCATTCTTATCTGTAGTTTCTGATGACATCGTGAGACCTTGTGCTTGTGTGTCTGGAAAATTCATTGGTTTGCTTATCTACTCTTTCATCTTCTGTGGCTATTTTGTCCACATACACTCTTGGCAGTGGCCCATTTAAGGTTCATCAGATTCTTGTAAATTGTCTACGGATGAAACAGGAAATGCATGAAGTGCTAACATGCACAGAGTGATACACTCATGTACACCTCATATTTCCAGACCACAAGGCAATGCATGAGGCAGGACAAGAGCTCAGTTTAAAAAAAAGTGTAAAGAAGAAAGTAGGACAGAGAAGCTCTGAGAATGTTAATTTTTTTTTAGTGTCTGCAGTTTCTGTAGCTGTTCTATCAGTGAAACACTGTTGAGCAGCACTTCAGTCCAGATCACACATACAGTACAATCCTCCTGATAATGGTGTCAGCAGTCACACTGAGTCATCTTATAAGTGATAAAGAGAAACATAGACCCCTGTTCGGGCTTGGAACTGATACTGAGAGCCTGATCGTTTTCACAGTCATCTGAGCTGAGTAACAGTAGAGAATACTCACTTCTCCTGGTTGGACTCCATGGTGTGGATTTCACTCATTACATTCTCAATGTCCAGCCTGAGTTTCTGTCAGAAATAATAAAAGTGGAACAAAAAAGACGAAGCGGTCAGTCATATATAGACCCATTGTCCACTTTATTAGAAACACCTGTCATACTTCCACTGACTCACCCCTGTATGAGCTGTATGAGTGGACCTACATCCAAATATATTCAGATAACAGCAGCTATGTGGTAAGGAACTGACAACTGACACAGAGCCATGGTTTGTTTAACACAAACACTGCACCAAAACACTACACCAGCAAGGTGGAACTACAAGAGGCTGGTTTCTAATAAAGTGGCCAGAGACTTGAAAATTAGAAACAGGTAGTGGCTAAACATGAGGACGCATATGAGCATCAAACAAAGCATTTAAATCCAAATTCTTGGATTTTTTCAAAAATTCTACATAAACTGACAGATAAAATTGTGTTGACCCCTCCAATGGAAGAGTATGGAGACTTACTCAGTTCAGATTAAACAGTTAATGTAATGGATGGGTGGTTGAATGGTACAGAGTTTATTATTTTAATGAGTGAAAATGTATTTAAGACTTATAGGAGAGAAATTAAGTACCTGTATATCATCTAGAATATCATTCTTTTGGATTTTCCTGCCTTCATTCTGTATCTTTTGTGTCTGCGTGAATCCTGTAGGAGCTATAAAAAACAACAGTAAACACAAACAACAACTAAACAACATATTAGCCTTTAAAAGATGGTTTTAAAACACAGGAATGTAAAGTTAAAGTACATTCATTAATATACTCCAGGAGACATTATTCTACGTTACTCATTAATATACTTCAGTACAACTTAAACTACAGTGTATCACAAAAGTGTTTAGACATTAATGGCTGTATATTGAGTTATTTTGAGGGAAGAATAAATTTACACTGTTATGTAAGCTGCACACAGACTACTTTTCATTGTGTCAAAGTATCATTTTGTCAGTGTTGTCCCATGAAAAGATAAACTTAAATATCTGCAGAAATGTGAGGGGTGTACTCACTTTTGTGATACACTGTACATTACATTACTCATTGAAATACTTCAGTAGGTTAAAGTACATTACTATATAACTACATTACATTACATGTTCTTCAGTAGAAGTTACAGTACATTACTTTATTCACTAATTTACTTGATTACAAATGAGAGTACATTATTTTACTCACTAATGTACATCAGTATACATTAGATTACATAACTTTATTCACTATTGTACTTCTTCAGACATTAAAGTACATTACTCATTAATATAAGTCATTAAAAGTTAAAATGCACTACTGTGCTTACTAAATATAATTAAGTTCAGTGAGTAAAACTCAAATCCACCAAACTTACATTGAAGTAAATATAAATAATTACTACCACAGATATTTCTGAGAATAGTTGGACATGTATTTGTTTCCTACCACAGCTATACACACCACAAATGTATTACATTAATATATGTAGTGCTAAATCTTGCTACAGTCACACAGTGTTGTTAAACTAGACTTCTTGTATCCAAGCTGACCTTTAAACATTATAGTAATTATTCACTACAGAACTAATATAGTATACATAGAAGTACCAGGTACCATCTTATTCCAACAACAGTAAAGGTAAAACATTCTAGAAATGTAACACACTGTCAGAATAAAAGGTTCTGTACAGAAACCAGCAAGATTCAATCATTGTAAATGTGCCCTAAGGTCCAACGTGACCCTTAAACTCCAACAGTGCATTTTAATAATTCAGCACATTCACTTTTAGGAGAAAGGAGAAGATTTGTCTTTACATAACTGAACTGTTTTAAACAGTAAAATAAAAGTCTGGAGTCAGGACAGAGTGAGTGGAGTCAATACAACATCAAATACATCCATCACAACACAATCTGATACAGTTATGTCCTCTAACTAAAGTACTGAAGATGTAGGCTTCAGTTTCTACCCCAGTATCAGGAAAGGTACTGACCTGGTGACCTTGTTAATGAATGCTCAATGATTAAATGTCAGCATGCACAAAAATATGGCATATTTTAAAATCTCACACTGCTCTAGCTTACAATAAGTCTATGAACATTCATTTAAATTTTTTGTCATGTTTTATAGATTTCAGTTATCATATACTAACTTTTTCTAGTTTATCTTGTTGGCTGGTTGTTATCCACTTAAGCTCATTTATTGTTTGGACTTATAAATGGAAGTAAAGGGTAAATGACAGGATTAGTGATATCACAGATAGTAATTATAGTAATGTGTTGTTTGTCTCTTAGACATTTGTAAATGTTCAGTAAGAATATGTAGCTTACCTTTTCCCCAGAGGAAACTGTCTTTTCTCTGAGTGCCCATTCTGGCCGTGCTGGAGGGGGACTGCATTGAAACAGGAAGTTCAGAAACTTTAAAGATAGTCCAGCTTCAGTCTCGATTTATGTCAGACTGACGATCTCTAAAGCTCACCATAAAAATGTCTGTATTTTCTTATAACAGCACAATCATCATGTAAACTCAATCTCTCAGAGAAGGTTCAATAAACCACATCATAATATGAACATATACAAGAATATAATACTGTGTCTACATGTAGTTATACACATATTGTTTATTTATTCTCCTTATTATCCTTAGGACTTTATTGTATTATCTCTTTAAATATAAACAAAAAAATAGTTATATCAGTTTAACAGTGTTTACCATTACACCTTTAAGGAACTCACAGTGTTACAGTGAACCTGTTGCTGTAATGATCATCTCCTCTTTAAAAAAGCTAGAGTATGAACAACAAGTTTACCAAGTTCATCCAGACCAAGTAGAGATTTGTGAAGATTTTTGTTGGATTTGCACATTAAGAAAATAAATATGGCTAGTACCAGTGGCCAAAAATCTATTTTCCAATGTGAAACAACATCTACATCCAGATAGGACTAAATGATCAGATGAGCACTGAGATATCTGAACACAGCAGGTAATTTAGCCTGCATTTTTCTCACAAACATGATGAATCCAAAGGTAAAAAAAAGCCAAACACCAAACTCAACCTGTGCTTTTCTAACTGGATTCTTCTAAACCCATATCCCACATCAGTAACTTTACACACACAGTCTCACTACTGACAACTGCAGATATGATTTGTATATATGTCAGTTATAAGTAATGCAGAATGTATCCATATCATGATATATTTACATATGCCTACAATGCAATCATAAAAAGCACTGAAGAGGGAATCAGTGCATGTATGCATTAATCATGAAGAAAAATAACCTAATAGCACTAAAGTTCACTAATATGCAGCCAATGCAATTCCAGACTATTACAGTTTTTGTAAAGCAAGTGAATGCATTTAGAAAGTGAAACACATTTATATTATAAGAGTGTTGTACAACACCTCAGTGTCTAGTGGAAAAGTAAAAAAATAGGCTTATTATGGACATATTTAAAATTACTTTAATGGGGGAAAACAATAATCAGAAGAATTTAAATAATGAATAAAATGTAAAATAAACAAGTAAAATGTTACTTACCTTCATATGTTTAACTCTGCCTCAGCTCTATCTCCACTGAACAGCTTTCAGAAGTTCAGACAAAGCAGTAACACAGTACAAGAGTGACGTTCATCAACAATAGCTGACACAACTCTCTCTGTTGGCCTCTCTCTGTCTCTCACTCTGACAGACACCACAATGTCAAACTGTTTCCAACATCCTGGGGACAGGTCTCTAACACAGAGTGCTGAATTATGTTTTATTTTTACTGTATATATGTGCAAGTAATGTACTTTAACTAGTCCTGAAGTGTATCAGTGAGTAAAGTGAAGTACTTTATCTTCTAATGAAGTATATCAGTGAGTATAGTAGTGTACTTTATCTTCTAATGAAGTATATTAGTGAGTATAGTAGTGTACTTTATCTTCTAATGAAGTATATCAGTGAGTATAGTAGTGTACTTTATCTTCTAATGAAGTATATCAGTGAGTATAGTAGTGTACTTTCTCTTCTAATGAAGTATATCAGTGAGTATATTAGTGTACTTTATCTTCTAATTAAGTATATCAGTGAGTATATTAGTGTACTTTATCTTCTAATGAAGTATATCAGTGAGTATATTAGTGTACTTTATCTTCTAATGAAGTATATCAGTGAGTATAGTAGTGTACTTTATCTTCTAATGAAGTATATCAGTGAGTATAGTAGTGTACTTTATCTTCTAATGAAGTATATCAGTGAGTATAGTAGTGTACTTAATTTTCTAATGAAGTATATCAGTGAGTATATTAGTGTACTTTATCTTCTAATGAAGTATATCAGTGAGTATATTAGTGTAATTATCTTCTAATGAAGTATATCAGTGAGTATAGTAGTGTACTTTATCTTCTAATGAAGTATATCAGTGAGTATAGTAGTGTACTTTACAGTGAGTATATTAGTGTACTTTATCTTCTAATGAAGTATATCAGTGAGTATATTAGTGTACTTTATCTTCTAATGAAGTATATCAGTGAGTATAGTAGTGTACTTTATCTTCTAATGAAGTATATCAGTGAGTATAGTAGTGTACTTAATTTTCTAATGAAGTATATCAGTGAGTATATTAGTGTACTTTATCTTCTAATGAAGTATATCAGTGAGTATATTAGTGTACTTAATTTTCTAATGAAGTATATCAGTGAGTATAGTAGTGTAATTATCTTCTAATGAAGTATATCAGTGAGTATAGTAGTGTACTTTATCTTCTAATGAAGTATATCAGTGAGTATAGTAGTGTACTTTATTTTCTAATGAAGTATATCAGTGAGTATATTAGTGTACTTTATCTTCTAATGAAGTATATCAGTGAGTATATTAGTGTACTTTATCTTCTAATGAAGTATATCAGTGAGTATATTAGTGTACTTAATTTTCTAATGAAGTATATCAGTGAGTAAAGTAGTGTATTTAATCTTCTATTGAAATATTTGAGTACAGTAACATACTTGTACTGAAGTATATTATTGAGTAATGTACTTTATCTTCTTCCAATGAAATGTATTAGTGAGTATAGTAATGTACTTTAAGTATATTAGTAAATAATGCACTGTATGTCTGACTATGGTTTAATAGTGTGTAATGTACTTTAATTTCTGAATTATGCCCATTTGTCCATTCATGTACTGTTCCAGTATGAATTCCATTTTAGTAATTAACATTCAATCTCTAATATTCATCTTTAGGTTTAATTTTATTCTGTTGTGTTGGTTCATTTCCTGAACAACAGAGGTTATTATGCTGATTCATGTCCTAAGTTCCACTGCAGGTTCTCTAGAAGCTCTTCAGTATTTAAGTAGCTTTAGGAGCCTTTGTTTTTTTGGAACAGCGCTTTTTCTTTTTTCCAGGCTACATATTATAAGTCTGATCTGAAGTAACAATGCATTGCCATCTTGTGGCAAAAAGATGGAACTGAAATGTGACAGTCAGCTGAATCTCAAATAGCACGTTACTCACTATGAAGTGCACTATCTAGGCCATAAAACAGTGGCTTCTACACCCAAATCAGGCATTGTATTTCCAAAGGGGTGTTGTCTGTCTTTCATTTAAAGAGAAAGACAGAGCTGAACCCTAAATGTTCCCCGTGAATTAGGTAGACAATTAATTACTACACCCAATTAGTGCAAAAGTTAAATTGTTCCATCACTGTTAAGCCACTACAGCCTTGGTAAAGTGAGTGCTGTATTGTTATTCTACTTATTCCAATTAGTTATCCTTCTTTTCTTCTCTTGACACTTTTTTTTTAACTTTTTAACCTTATCACTTTTCATATGCGAGCACTTCTTTATTTCTTATTTTAATTGTTTTTATTTTTACAGAACTTCTCATTTTTATTGAAAACTAAACAGGCTGACTATATATGTAAATGAGTTATTTTCTGATTGGCTGCCCTGTATAGTGCCCTGTTCTGTAAGAGTAACTTGAAACGAAGTTGTTAAATTGCTGTAGGCTGAGTGGGTGGTGTTAAACTGCTGTAGATGGATGGGGCGGGGCTATACTGCAGTAGGCTTAAAAGGTGGTGCTAAATTGTTGTAGACTGAACTGGTTAAAGCAACAAATGTAAATGTTTAAGTTCATAGTGATGTTTGACAGTTGTACACATGCACAGACTGTCTGGATTGGGGTGTATCATAATTACACCAAAAATTAAGTTTTCCCTGATTATGAGCCTTTTAAGACTTTTAATGCTTTTTGTCTTGTT
>BRDA01018690.1:46726-60112 GCA_036984385.1 Crenuchus spilurus | reverse complement strand
AGAGAGAGAGAGAGAGAGAGAGAGAGAGACAGACAGAGAGAGACAGAGAGAGAGAGAGAGACAGAGAGAGAGAGAGAGAGACAGAGAGACTGAGTGACCAAATGGGAGAGACAGAGAGATTATTAGAAAACAGGAGAGAGGCAGTGAGAAAGCAGGAGAGACAGTTTGTGAACCTTAGAGAATGTTCTAGATTATCATGTGTTCTATAAACATGTTTGCTGTTCTTGATTGTCATCTCAGTGATTGACACCTGACACAGATTATCTGCTAAAGGTTCACATACTTTTGACACTCACAGACACTCACAGACTCATACTGAATAACGTTTGTCAGTAAATAAACGACCAAGTCTAATGTTTAATTGAATTGGAGAGAAAATTAAAAGTGTTGTTTAAATATAACCCGACTTCAGTCATCACTTTTCTGTATCCTTCATTTATTATGTGTGTGAACTCGTCAGCTGGAGCTCATGCTGGACTGATTCAGTTTCTTCCTGTTGTCAGATTTTATTTGTATAACGAAACTGTGTGTGTGTGTGTGTGTGTGAGTGTGAGTGTGAGTGTGTGTGTGAATATTGTGTAGGTGGGCACGGTGCCAGCTCACAGATGTGCTTTCTCACTATGGCAACAGTTGCCAATGGTCATGTGATTGTCTCTCCATCACACTGCCAATGGGAGATAGAGCGGAGGGGGGCAGAGAGAGAGAAAGAGAGAGAGAGAGAGAGAGAGAGAGAGAGAGAGAAGGGGGGAGTAGGAGAGAGAGAGAAAGAGATTAATGTCACTAATTGCACATATAATGTTTGTGCAATCAGTTTACCTTCTGGTGTCGTCTTTGTTGCTTCCTCTCTCTCTCTCTCTTTCTCTCTAGTTCTCTCTCTCTCTTTCTCTCTCTCTCTCTCTTTCTCTCTCTCAGTAGTATATAATTGAACAGCAGGGTTGAGAGTGAGAGAAAGAGGTGTTGATGCTAATGCTATATTCTGTCTGTCATCTCAAAAGAGGGTGTGAATGAGAAAGAGAGAGAGAGAGAGAGAGAGAGAGAGAGAGAGTCTTATAATGTCTTTTTGTGTTTTTCCTCCAGCGTAATAATAATGTTTTCTTATGGTAATGAGTGGGTGGGACCATCATGCTCAAACGTAGTGTTATGTGGTTGTGTGTGTGTGTGTGTGTGTGTGATGTAGGGGGGGTCAGTGTGTGTGTATGAGTGTGTGTGGAGGGTCTTATAACCCACTGCCCAGCATGTAGCCCTGATTCTATTATCTGCATCTCTACTGCTCTGTGTTGTGACATGATGTGGAAGAAATCAGCAAATGAATGAGTGAATGTAGTAAATAATGAAGGTCACTCTATTTGAGTGAAAATTTTAACTCCTCTTAAATCCTCTTAAATCCATGTGGTTTCGCACATTCTCAGCCCTGCAGTGACACTGACGTGGTGGTGGTGTGTTCATGTGTGCACATGTATCAGGCACCTCAGTGCACCAACCAGACAACAGTGTTACCAGTGAAGGACTAGAGGACCACCACATCAGTGCCATTTGATATTTAAAAGTGTATCTGTTGTTCTCCAGGTGTTACGGACTCATGTGATGGTGCGTGTGGGCGGAGGCTGGGACACTCTCGAGCATTACCTGGATAAACATGACCCCTGCCGCTGCAGTGCTTTTGGTGAGCTCACTTCCTGTCTGTCTTCACTTTCAAGTTAAAGGGGCGATGCCATGGGAATCTTTTCATTCCTTTTTGTTTATAAAATAACTTTATTTCATGATAGAAGTTTACAATTGAAGATAATCTACAATTTATATCTTAGAAAATCTACAATTGTATAAAATGATATGTTTTCATGTTTAATGTTTAATATTAATTGTTTTAAAATATACCGATATTTTTTCCAGGAAACTGATGTCGAGAAATGATTTAGTACTTAGACAGGGAAAATGATGCTCAAATGTGGAACAAGGTGAACTTCCCATTTCAGAAGAGTTCCCTCAGTGTAGAGAAGTCCACTGGTGCAATCTCAGTCTGTGGCTTCACGTCAGAAAAACTCCCACAGTGTCAGAAACTGCGTGTGCTGGTTTACCACAATGTGGTCTATTATTATTAGTCAAACTCTATTTAGAGCTCAGACTTATTCTCTAAAAACAAACACAGTAAAGAGTTCAAACAGCTGATTAGCAGGTCCTGCACAGGCTTATAACACACTCTGCTGAATGTCCTGTTTACCTGATACTGCAGGTAGACTTTAAAGGAACAGTTTAGAAATAATCACATTTACACAGAATTTACAAATGTACAACTTGCACTACATTATATATGTACATATTTCAAAGGGATTTCACCAAAAATGAACATTTCTCTGAAGTTTACTTCTATAGTTTTTAATCATGGAGCCACTAGTTAACATCTTGCAAACAAACCCTCTCTTAGGCTGCGATTACACGGGCAAAAACTGTCAGATATTTTATATTCATTACATGTAAAGTAACATTTCAGGCCTTTTCTGTTTTAATGTTGATCAGTATGATTTATAGCTCATGAGTTGGCAGTAATATGTAGTCAGTAGTAGTTGGCACTGTGGGCAGCTGCTGGGCATCTTCATAAAGCTTTCCAGCAGATGCAAGTATGAAGTGCTCTAAAATCTCCTGGTAGATGTTGACTTTGGACTAAACACACTGAACAACACCAGCACCTCCAACCATCACAGAAACTGCACACTGGACTTCAGACACCTTGTATTTGGTTTCTCTCAGACTCTAAAAATGTGGTTCTTTAAGGGCTCTTTAGTAAATTGTTCTATATACAACCACAAACACTCATAGCGCTGTTCCACTAACGAGGAACAGGCACTGTTCACGAAATTTCACAAACCTGAAAAGTTAGTTTGCAGCGAGAACCAAAGAACAATAGTGTTTTTTTTTTTCAGAATGAACCGTGATGACATCTGTGGGCGTGTCTAGTTGTACATAGAGGAAGTCAGCAATACTATATAGATAAATTATTTTTAAAATAACTACATACACACACATTTGTTTTTGTGTTTTTTAAATATAATATACAACATTATTATAATATTAGCACTGTACAGTTCACTGTAGTATATTTACATAAACAACCACTACTGTGTACTGTGGGTGCATATATACAGTCAATGCTCTTTTAACTGTCCTGAGGGCGGCCCATAACTAAACTATAAACAGAATGCAGTGGGCATACAGGTATAAAAACAAATAGGACAATGTAAATCATGTAACGTTCAATTTATTTAAAGCACAAACATCAGACTGAGTTAAAATACTCCAGCAATGCAGCTCGTACACCAGTTTCTTCCAGATGTTGACGTTGTTGTAACATGTGAACAGGAGGCTTTTCCTTTACAAAACAGAACCATAAGATTTATGGGGAATGTGCTGTAGATGGTTCTATACAGAATCCTTTTGAAAATGGTTCTAAATAGCATCAAAAAGGGTTCCTCTATTATTTCAAGCTTAACATTGTAACTACAACAGAACCATGTTGGGACATGTAGAACAATTTTCAAAAGACTTCTGTATAGAACCATCTACAACACATTTCTCATCAATGTGAAGAACCCTTTCAGCATAGAGAGAACCCTTTATCTACGCAAAGGTTTCTTTGAGTGTTCATGGTTCTATGTAGAACCATTTTTTTAAACTAAAGAACCCTTGAAGAACCGTCTTTTGTAAGAGTGTAGGAGCTTGCTTTCTAAATGAAATGCAAAAGTGAGTCTGAAAAGAGGAATTTGGACCCGTTCTGGTTCTCCTTGGCCCAGGTATGACACTTCGCCACGTCTCTGGATCAGAAGTGTTGATATTAGGAATATGACAGTTTTATTTATTTATTTTACAGTAATGAATATACAATTTTTTGCTTTTTAAAAATTAAATTCTGATTTTTTATAAATATTCTAACTTTTTCCAGAATGAACAGAAATGTAAGGCAGTGTGTTGTCTAGAAAAGCACAGTAGAAATGAACATTGAAATAAATACTTTAAGTAAGGTACATCAGCCAATAGGAGACAATGAGGGGCGGGGCTATGTTCAACTACACAATGCATACCAGTGCAGTGGTTTTGTGGATACAGCCATGCCTGTGTGTACAGAGCATTTACAAGTGTTTACCTCTAAAACTGCTCATGCAACATCCGTGTGTGTGTGTGTGTGTGTTCTGTCCACAGCACACCGGTACCAGCAGGCCAGCAAGTCCAGCAGTCAGGCTCCGCACAGTAAAAGCTCCAGTGCCCACTCATCCCGTTCTACCAGCCCAGGACCCCACTGGCGGGCCGATCCCATGGCCCCGTACAAAAGCCCTGACCGCCGACCTCTGGACTCCTCTTCATCTGGGGCAGCCTCGTCTTCCTCCCGGCCTGGTAGAGCGCAGCACCCAGCTGCGGACCCAGAGCCTGGAAAGACAGCAACCGCTCTGCTGCCCCGACCGCCACGGGACCGATCAGAACCACGGCAGCTTAACCCACTCAGGTGTGTAAGAACTGAAAGATGTAGCATCTTAAGACTGTACAAGATAGATTTACAAGATAAAAGTAATAAAAGTAATATCTGCACTGTGCAAGCTACAAGTAGGACACAAAATTTCCCTCAAAGTGGCTCAGCGGACTAAGACTGCCTGCCACCAACAGTCGCGGCCTGAGCGAGCAAAATTGGCCGGGTGCGTAGATGGCCCTTTCTCCCCATCACTACTAAGTAATGTCTGCTGGCTCAGGTGTCTGTTAGTTGATGTATCAGAACTGGGGATCCTGCGCTTTCCTCAGAGCACATTGGCTGCCCAGCAACGATGTATCAGCAGCAACTGGAAGAGAGGCGGAGCCTGACTTCACATGCATCAGAGGAGGCCTGTGCTAGTCTTCACCCTCTTAGAGTTAGAGGTGTTACAAGTGATTAGGAGAGTCCTAGTGAATTGGTGAATTGATTGGCTACTCTTGGGACCATATCAAATATAAATATGTTATGATATGTTGTGCATCCCTAATTTTTACATGGAAACTGTCTAAAGCAGTTTTCTCAGTACAGTATGTACAAGATCCATGTGATGTGATGTGTATCACTGTGGTGGTCACTTAATTAGCCTCTCACTGACCTAGTTTCTTAAACACTCCTGATAACAGACAGTGCTCTGCATCTTCACACACACACACACACACACACACACACATACACTTACACAAACAAACAAACAGAGGGAAGCAACAGATTGCAGCAAGCAGATTTCACTAATCCCAGGTGACATTGGCTGTCTGCCATGCCCAAACCATCCTGCAGTGCCCTCTGGTGGCACAGACACAGTACTACGCCTGAATCTGGATGAGCTTCAACCTCTCTCCTGTTCCAGCACAATGTGCTGACTCAGCATAATGAGCCCACGAAGCCTAGAAAATATGAAAACACCCAGCTTTTCTTCTGCTACACCACGTGCTGTTTATACTAGCCGCCATTATCACATGCCCATTAAAGCTCTCCAAACAGCACTCTGCCCCTACAGTAAAGAGAGGAATTAACTCTGATATTTGGAGATAAGGTGGACGGTGTTTTTTTAGTCACACATGACTCAGTTTGTGTCTCACGTCAGACTCTGTCCATTGTTTAATGTCTTTATGAACGGCTGGCAGGTTTACTTTGGCGAGGAGCCTGTTTCCTCACACAGGCTGGTGGAAAAGTCGGAGCACGTTAACCTTTAAAGTATGTTATTCTGCATACTTTCACCCTGTTCTTCAATTAAGAGAACCCCCACAGAGCAGGTGGTTCATTCAGAGATAGAGTGACACTGATGTGGTGGTGGTGTGTAAAGCTGCTGGAATTTTTAACACTATGTCCACTCAATGTCCTCTATTAGACACACTTACCTTGTTGGGCCACCTTGTAGATGTAAAGTCAGAGACAGTAACTCAGCACAGTTTGTGTTGGTCCTCTAGTCCTTCACTGGTGGCTGATTCTCAGTCCAGCAGTGACACTGAGGTGTTTAAAAACTCAAATTTGAATCTGTCGAACTATTAGAGTAAATGATATTCCATGAAAATGACATCTTAACTTATTCTGACTGAGACAGTCACAACTACATGTCATTTGACCAGGTGTGCCCAGACTGGTCCACGTCTATGTACTGTATATAGGAGGGTTTTATTTCTCTCTCTGCACTATCATTGTCTCTCACACTTCTCTAGCATACCATGCAATGATCATCAGTTACGTTCCTCTTATCTCTCCTCTCAGTTTTTTTCCTCAGCTCTCAATTTGTAAGTTTCAATTCCCACCTGTTTTCTGATGCTTAAAACTGTAAAGTATCCAATCAGATTAAATTGTTAAATTATTCATGAGCTCATCATAAAAGGCAAAACGGAGGCAAAGTAGAACCATGTATGGTAATTTTTCACATACCTTCTATGTGGACATAACTGTAGTTGCGTTACATTGGTACACTTTTGCATACATACATAGGAGGGTTAACCCTCACAGTGCCAGACATGCTACAGGTGAGTCAGGTGGGATTACACCAGATTAGCGTAATCTCACAGACTCCTGTCTAAGAAGAAGACACAGATCAGCAAAAGGCTAATCTGGGCTAGGCGTCAAACTGTGTGTCTGAAAAGTAAAATGTCACTTGTGTGACAGTTCCTACTTGCCAGGAAGTACGCTTAATGCCAGTGTTTCTCCAACTGAGGATCTGTAGTCCACTTGCATTGGGAGGAGATGTTTTCCTACACTAATGCACTTGATTGAGCCATCAACTAGCTAATGGCATGACTAAAAAGTAGCAGTTACACAGGGGTTTATTTTCTTTTTCTGCACTTAAATGTATTGGTCTCATGAGGTGTTTGAATGCCATGTCTGCAGGATGAGAAATTAATGATGCCTGCATGCAGGAATGAAAAAAAATCGTTATATAATATCTAAATTGATGCATAAAATAAGGATCTCTGAATCATTCTCTGACAGTAAAATGATGCATCATGGGGATTTTCTGATTCACTTATTCTCACTTATAACTTATTCTCTAGCACACCATGAAAATGATCATCAGTTTTCTTCCTCTCCATTTTTCCCACCAATTTTCTGATGCTCAAACTGTTTGTAGCTAGTTTGCTGCTCAACTTTCAAGGGCGTGCCTGCAAGATCAGAGTATCCATGAAATTTAAAATGTGGGAATGAACAAAATAATCTTTTTATATAATATCTAAATTGATGCATAAAATAAGGATCTCTCTGGATCATTTCCTGACCGTAAAAGGATGCAACATGAGTCATTTCTCATTAAAACTGAATTTAATTCAAGCAGAAAGACCATGTCCTTATTAAGGTCGAAAATGTCCCAGAAAAATGACATGCAGCGAGCAAAAGCTGTGTTTTCTGTGATCAGTAATTCCACAGGCTCACTAATCCTCCACTCTTCCTCCTGTGATCACTGCGTTAATCTGCGAGTGTTTTCTGCTGTTTCATGGAACGGCTGCCAGACATGTGCTCCATCCACACTAATCAATCCCCAGCATGCTTTGCGCAGACTTTCCCCTCTATCCTGTTGGCCGGCCAAAGGTCAGGTTAGAGAATTGCCCAGGTTAATGCATGTACAGGCAGTGATGAAGGCAGAAATGTAGATGATATAACAGTAGTTGGTTTTAACTTTTACAGTATGTATTCTTGAATGTGCTAGATGGCTAGATAGACTGTGGACAAAAGAATTGGGACATTTGTTCATCGTTTCTTCTGAAATTAAGTCTCTCTAATGTCCATGGAAGGTTTTCTACTAGATTTCGGAGCTTTGCTGTAAGGATTTGATTGCATTCAGTCACAAAAGCATTAGTGAGGACCATCACCACTCCCTTCATCCTCCACCAACTCATCTCAAAAGTATTGGAAGGAGCAGAGAACACAGTTCCACTACTCCACAGCTTGTATCAATTTTAATGTAATTATAATGACGATAGCCATATGCAGAATATTTTCCTTCTGACTATCCAGTCAGTATCAGGGTCTATAACTTAACTTTTAAATCACAGATAAAAACGGTTTGCAAGCGAGTCAAATTCAATATTGCAAATTTCCGTTACATAAGATCACACTTATCACTTCAGGCAGCTAAAATGTCCATGTACAGTATGGTTCTGTCTCACATCACCTACTGTCTTACAGCCTGGTCACAGGCAAACAAAACATCATTAAAACCTTTAGAGTCACTTTACAAACAGACTATCAAAATTTTGGATAAAAAACCATTAAGATATCACTATTGTGCCATTCTACAAAAACATAAGCTTTTAAGTTGGGAAAATGTCATCAAGTATTCAAATCTCTGTCTAGTATTTAAAATCATCTATGGTCTGTCATCTCCTCCACTCAGTCAGTTTGTTAACATCAGAAATGCCACCCTGAGAGTAACACGAGGGGCGGCCCGAGGAGACTGTGTTATTCCTCTCAGGAAAAGTGCCTTCAGTCAGAGTGCCTTTTCAGTTACAGCAGCAAAGGAGTGGAACTCTGTCCCTCAAAACATCAGAGAGCTGACCACATACACTTTGTTCAAAAAGGATCTAAAAAACTGGTTCATAACACATCAGACATGTCAGCATTGATAGGATTATGGACAATGTCCCCCTCAACTCAACCCTGCTGCCACTTGTGTTTCTGTTATGTTATGTTAGGATGTAGTATGTTTGTCTGTATTATAGTTAACTTAGACACTGTGTTATATCAGTTTTATTGTTTTTTATATTGTATTTTTTTATAATCATCTTATTGTTGTTATTTTTTAGGTAGACATTTTAAGATCTGTCCAGGGACAACGGATGAAAAATAGCCTTTTGGCTAATTCCGGTTGCATTTACAGTAATGTTAATTAATGTACACTGTCCCTGTCAAATAAACTATTAAATTAAATACTGATCCAGCACATTGAGTCCAGTCTTAATTTGTCCAGATCCTTTAGTTAGTTCTGTGTAAATAATGTATTCTTCCAAAGAAGAGGCTATACTCTTACAGAGAGTGTCATTCAACAACAGTGAGTTTCTTGTTTTTCCTAATCTATTTTTTTCCTTCTCTTAGGAATAAGGACTCTCTGTTGCCGCTAACCCGCCGCCTCTCTGGAGACAGCGACTCTTCTAATGCCTCGTCTAAAGGTGGAGGAGGAGGAGGAACAGGAGGAGGAGGACGTTTCTCTCTGGGAGCTCGACGCTCCAATGGGGAGGAGGTGATCCTTTTGGTTAATCGGAAAGAGGGGAAACACGTCATTGAGCGGCCAGATGGTGGAACCCAGATCCAAGCTTTGAGGCCTCCTCAGACCCGGGCACGCAGCGCCTCCAGAGAACGGCCTACACCTACATCCTCCATGCTCAAACCCAGCCCGCCCCAGGGCCCTGCAGATGGCCACCGGGCTGCTAGGCCAGAGAGGGGCAGGTCTCTGGGACTAGAGGGGCAAAGAAGGCTACAAGGTCCTCGCTCTCTTAGCCAGGGCAAAGCTCCTCTGCGTGGTCGAATGAGTGAAGCCAGCCCTGGCTCACCTCGACACAGAGACCTCAGAGACCCTCAGTCCAAGGATGATCCAAAGCCAAAGCAGCCTCCAGGTTCACCCAGGTTAAGCGGAGGCTTCTCCAAGCGACAGACATCTTCAGCTTCTAATTCACCTGTCAAAGGGGGCTCTGTGAGTAACAGCCCTGTGAAGAAGAGTGTGATGACTCCACGACCACCTGCACCTCGCTCACCCTCCATGGGAAGTCGAAGGCTCTTGCCACCCGTCTCACAACCAGGGCGCCGCTCACCGCATACCTCAAGCAAGTCACCCCACCATCATCCCCCACGGTCACCTCGGGCCTCTCACAGCCCTCGATCTTTAGGAAAGATGCAGAGAGGCTGGGGGCACCAACAAGCCCAGGAACCCCCAGAGGAGGAGATGGGAGTGGGATTTGGATTCCAGTTGCTGTCTAGTCGCGACGCTGCGCAGCGTGAGATGGAGCTGTACCGCAGCTTTGAGGCAGAGTTCCTGGCAAACACTCAGCAACAGCAGGCTCAAGCCAGCCAGACTAGAGCATCTGCTGTAAAAGAAGTAGGAACTTTGCAGTTTCCTGTATCCTCACAGCAGGGCTTTGGTGGGGTAGGTGATCCCAATGTGACAGATTCGGCATACTCTTCCTCCAACTCTTCTTCCTCCTCCTTGAATGTAGGAGGAAAAGTGGGAGTGCTTCCTGATTTGCGGGAATCAAAGAGGACTCGGAATTGTGCCCTGGAGGACCCCCCTGCCCTGCTTCACAGCCAGACACGAGTAGGTCTCCCCAACGGTGGGCTACGTGAGAGAGAACGATGGACTGGTGGGGGTCTCCGTAAACTGCCCGCTATTTCCAGCTCCATGGAGGATAGTGAGCCAGCCCGGGACTCAGGACACCCCTGTTCTTCCCGGCAGGTAAATGGGGACCACCTGGGTTACCTCCATGCTGAGGTGCCTATGGATGCCCAGCAAGAACAACTGAACTGGGCTGAGGTGGAAGGTGATGTCCCTGTGGATGATCACCAGCCTGATCTTCCCTACGACCAAGATGTTGTGAAACGTGATAATGCTAATGATGACTACCCTCTCCCAGAAACATTCCCTTCTCCTCTGCCGCCTCCTCCTTCAGACGATTGCTCCTACAATGACTCCTCCAGCGAGAGCTCTTCCATGTGTTTTAGTTTGAGTGAACCTCTTTCTGATGGATCCTGTACCCCTCCACCTCCTCCCTTGTCCAACGGAGACACTGATAGTACGGTTGTCCTCCGACCCAAAAGGGGGCAGAAAAAGTCAGAGAGGGTGCCTTCCATATACAAGCTCAAGCTACGGCCACGAATACGACCTCGTACTGACAACAGGCCGGAGAACAGTCCATCGCGAATTCCAACCCCGGTCAGCTACAGAGACCTGCAACACCAACAACAACAACAACAACCATCTCCTGCTGATCTTTCCCCACAATCCCCACAATCCCATGGACACCAATCATCACGCAAAGCTCTGCACCAAGCCTTCGCTGATCTCATCCATCCCCAGCAGAGATCACCTACCTTGGGATCCAGGGAGCGCCCGTTCTCCCCACAATCCAGCCTAGACACAGAGGCTTGGATGTAGCACAGTGACAATGGTTAAGGGTGCAGATATTAACCTGTTGGTGGGGCCACGAATGTTTCGCCATTGGTAACATGCGACGGAGGATGATGATAAGAGGTTTCTTTTGATTTGAGGGTCATGATCTTACTGCCAAAGCATGGTTTTGAGTACTGCATTGTGGGTGAGAGACTCCTGATCACCGTATCCACAGTTTTATCACCAGAAAAGGGACAAAACTCATGACGCAATATGCTAAAGCATCAAATGCTATTATAGTGTAGGGAATGACTGCTGGAGCAAGAACACTGCTGAGCATATTGAATGATCTTCATCAAGTACTCTGGCTAAATCAGAATCAACGATGAGCTTGTCCTGAAGCATGTTAGCTCCTAACTCCTGCAAATTGACTTGTATAATGAAACGAAAGGATTATAAAGTATTACCAAAGGATACCACTCAGCTTGGCATATCATTTGTCGGATTTCTTTTTAACGTATGAGCACATGTGTTGCGGATTTGGATGCGTCCACATCAATCACAGGATTTACTTCCATCATGCTAATTTTGAATCTGTTGCTATGATGGCTAAGCTAAGCACGGCTGAATGTGTGCCATCCATAGAGTTCAGGGACACAAAGAGGAGGAAATGAGAATGTGACGAAAGATCCTCCAGCCAATATGAGCACTCAACGTTCCTGCCTTTCTCTGAAAGACAAAGGCTGTATTTTTCCTCAGATGTGTTATCAGAGGGCACACTGACTTTACTGCTTAATGATGAACGGAAACTTGTGGTCTTTCTCCTGGAAGTGAGAAAGTGTCAGTTGCTCATATTTTCCCATTACAAGGAGCTTGGAGTTCCTTTTCCATGTGTCCTTGTCCTTGTGAGTCACTTCCTGAGGTCTAACCTGGATAAACGAGACGATGCTAACATCTGCTTGCGCTCTAGTCCAAGTTCCTGCTGTTTGAGAAACATCCTTTGTGCTTGAAGCCACTTGACTTTCATTTTATTCAGTTTTATTGAGTGGATCCTTTGCTTTAAAAAATGGTTTCAGGTTCTAGTTGGTTGATTTAAACTATTTCTAAAAATGTTTTATGAGGTAACTGTCATTTTTTATTGATGTAATGAGATTGATATAAGCAGTAAAGAGCTGGATCTATGGCGGGACTGAGATGGCATCACCCTTTGCCATTCTGGACCAAGACGATTGTTCCAGTACAAATTGAATGACATTCACTGAATGTCCAAATGCAGATGTTTTACTTCAGAAATGCTAGCTAGCATTGTTTTCGCTGGAGTGTTGGCTTTTAAGCTAGAGGGCAATACCAGAGGGGTGTAAACATGATGGTGCTAAGCAAGACGGCACAGTTTAGTGGATGTTCTTAGGGTAACCATGCTGGTATGTACTAGAGCTGCACAATATTGATAAAAGACCATGTTGCTACATATTGTCATAGCAATATAAACAGGCCAAAACATCCTTAACTTCAAATAAACATTCAATGTAAAGCACAGTTGCTGTGTTCAAATCTGGGCTGGACTGGTTTGATTATTGTCTAGAGTGGTCCTCCACAACCATCAATTCAGAGGTGAGGTGAGGGGTATGGTTCTCTCCCAATAGACATGTCAGCCAACCAAAAAGTGCCAGATGTATAATATAATGACTTGAGACTATATTAAAATTTTGTTGTTCCTATGTTGTTCCAATTTTTTTATTGGATGATGTGCATTCATCAAAACACCACTGGAGCTCTAAAATGTTCTCTAGGATGCTCACAATGAAACATTTCATGGCAAACATTCACAACACTATAATATTGTAGTAGAAGATAACAATATATATCGATATATTGTGCAGCCCTAGTATGAACCGCTCAGTTCCATTCAGTTCTATAGTGAAGCTACAGTACAGCAGTTTAAAACCTAAAGGCTGAACTTCTTGAGACTACACCTGTTTTCAGTTAACTGTCATCTGCACAGCTGCATTATTAAGCTTTCTTCCATGTTGCTAACCTAACTGTCTATGCCATCTGTAAATGGCACTTTTCTGGGTATGGTGATCCTAGTGGTATGGGTCTTTTCACGGTAAATGTCTACCGTATCTGTCAATCCAATCGTTGTACCTTCTTTCGAATTATTACGTCGACACGTCTACTGTCAATTGACTTTTGTCCACATCAGAGTTCTTCAAGTCGGAAATCCAAAATTTGACGACATGACATCGAAGTGATATCTTGACTTACCTTGACTCGCCAAGTATGATCCCGACGTGTTATATAGCTATATATAACAATAGAAGAT
>BRDA01018690.1:13907-38038 GCA_036984385.1 Crenuchus spilurus | reverse complement strand
GAGTGTGCACTAGACTGTGAGTGTGTATGTTGGACATGTGAGTGTGCACTAGGCTGTGAGTGTGTATGTTGGGCGTGTGAGTGTGCACTAGGCTGTGAGTGTGTATGTTGGGCGTATGAGTGTGCATGTTGGGGTGTGAGAGTCCACTAGACTCTTGAGTGTGTATGTTGGGCTGTGTGAATGTGCAATAGGCTGTGAATGTGTATGTTGGGTGTGTGAGTGCACTAGGCTATGAGTGCGTATGTTGGGCGTGTGAGTGTGCACTAGGCTATGAGTCTGTATGTTGGACGTGTGAGTGTACACTAGGCTGTGTGTGTGCATTAGACTGTGAGTGTGTATGTTGGGCGTGTGAGTGTGCACTAGACTGTGAGTGTGTATGTTGGACATGTGAGTGTGCACTAGGCTGTGAGTGTGTATGTTGGGCGTGTGAGTGTGCACTAGGCTGTGAGTGTGTATGTTGGGCGTATGAGTGTGCATGTTGGGGTGTGAGAGTCCACTAGACTCTTGAGTGTGTATGTTGGGCTGTGTGAATGTGCAATAGGCTGTGAATGTGTATGTTGGGTGTGTGAGTGCACTAGGCTGTGAGTGCGTATGTTGGGCGTGTGAGTGTGCACTGGGCTGCCACTGTGCACTTGGCTGTGAGTGTACACTAGGTGAACAGTAGGAAGTGTGAATCACATGAAGTGGGAGCAGCAGGCCGGACACAAACTCACACTGTTCCTCCGGTAAGCTTTAGCTTTAGCCTAGCTTGGGCCTTCTCTTTTCTCTCATTAACTCCAGCATCTATATTTAAACTTCTCCGTGAGCTTTTCTGTTTTTTTCCCTCCTGCCTGGTTGAACAGGGGATGTAGTCTGTGGGATTAAAGGCTTAACAAACCCGTCTGCTCCTCTGAGCTTGAGCAGGTCAGAGCTTTAGCCCCAGTTAGCCGTGTTAGTATCGTTAGCACGACTTCATTCATCTGAATGCAGAAATGGAGTGGGCCAGTCAGTTATGTGTGAGTGTACACCGCTTAGTTTATGCAGTAGAAGTGTCTTTATAAACAAAAACACATGTTATGTTAGACTTGTGCCGTGAAAAGTGTTTAATTGTTGAGAAATTCGACTTAGCTTAGCGGCGTTAGTTTAGCCTAGCCTGTTGAGCTTAACAGGTGTAGACAGCTCAGCGTGTTTTTGTTATTATCGTTATTCTTATTATTACTATTAGCCTTAGATGGTGATAATACACTAACAATACATTTTTGACATAAAATAAGTGTTAAACAATGTGTCAGCTTGTTAATAGCTGTTAGCAGGATTAGCTTATTTGCTAACTGTTATTGACACTAGGCTGTGAAGGTGCAGTGAACATTAAACTTAATTTAATTACTTTAATGCAGTTTTAGTGAGAAACAGAAGACTTTTGGGGTGTTTGATTCTTGATAACATAAGGTTGTCTTTGCTGTGAATGCCTAATTAACTTGGCTCAGTCCCCACTTTAAAAACAATATTTTAATACTACTACTACTACTACTACTACTAATAATAATAATAATAATGTTCTTTTCAGTCTTTTAAATAGAGATGTTCTTTATTTATCCCCATTCAAATGTCCAGTAGCTCACCCACAACATAACATTCAAAGGTTATACATCTAGTAAAACTACATTTTTGCACATAGTTTATATTTAAATTGTTATATTTATAAGTTATATTTAAATTGCATTTAAAAAATAAAACGTTTGCATGGGGAGTTATCCAGTTTCGAGTATACTGGACATTTGAAAATAAGAGTGTGAAAAAAAAATCTGCAAGATTTTGAAAAGTGAACATATTTACCATTGCCATTATGATTTATTTCCTCTTCTGACACCCAACACAACAATTCAGTCTAAAGTATCTCCTTCATAACAATATTAAATACATTAACTCAAATAATAATGTCCAAATGAACTTTTTTGCTCTTAAAATTGCTTGCTCTAAAACCTTTGTTTAAAAAAAATATTCTCCAAACATATTTTGCTAAAAAAAAATTCATTCAAATCCAAATAGGATATAAATTTTTTTGCTCTTAAAAATGTTTAGCTCTTAAACATTTTTGCTAAAAAAAATTTCTCTAAAATATTTTGCTCTAAAATTGCTTCATTCAAAACAAAATGAAATTTGTTTTGCTCTTAAAGATTTTAGCTCTAAAAATATACTAAAAAAAAGTTGCTTAATCAATTTCTGGGTATTTTTATGTCTTGGACTAGCTAGTAGAATGCCAGAGTTGTACAGAAGCACATAAATGGGTGTAAGGATGTAAAACTTGCTGTTGAGTTATAAAAGTCATTGAAAATGTCCAGTATACTGCGTGTTTTGGACTGAGGAGGTCTGAAGTATTTTCATTAGGACCATATAAAAATTATTCCTCATAATTCCAAATGATTTTGTTTATATAGTATATGTATCTGTCAGTCTGTCTGTATAGTGTTTATTTGATTGATAACAAAAGGTTATTTGAGCTGTCTGCTTTGAATGCATAATTAACTTGGCTTTAACTGGTGGCTGTACTGAGATCTGATCAAGTAACCTAATACTGAATAGAAAGCTGACTTTTGGAAGACGGTACATTTCCACTAGTATTATAAGCTTCTTGTTATCTAAATTGGGACATTTATTTATCTGTACATAATATTTTTCTTACTGTTAGATATACTATATAAACAGAATCGTATGGAATTATGAGGAATACATTTATATGGTCCTGATGAAAATACTTTTGTTTTTTCAGCAAATAATAAATTGGTGGCCAATATATCTTCCATCTCTAATTGCTGAAAGGCTTCATTTGTTGGCTGATAAGCTCATTTTTAGTAGTAAAACAGTGGGGAAATTAAAGCTGTTACAGCAGCAAAGGGACGGCAAAGCATTCAGCAATAGAAACAGGCATTAGATAAACTATTAATAATACAGAAATTATAATAATAATTATAATAAACTTATTAAAAACAACTCTTAAGAAATATGTACAACTAAATGTTTGACTGCTGTGCATGGAATATTGCATCTTGGTGGATTAATGTATTGCAAATAAAGCTGTATTAATTACAGTATTGTAATTATATATATATTATATATATAATGTGTGTGTGTATGTGTGCGTGCATGTGTGTGTGTTGTCCATAGTATTTCCAGTTAGATATTTACATCAGTGAAGTTATAAGATATAGGTTATGGAAGCAGTGTTTGTTGGAAATGACTACTGGAAACAGTGTTTGTTGTAAAGTCTAACCACTGCAGGTAGGAAGGACTTGCGATAACCCTCATTCACACACTTTTAGTGAAGCAGCCAGTCACTGAAGGAGCTGCTCAGTGCTGTCAGGGTCTCATGCATGGGGTGAGAGACATTTTCCAACATGGATGTTAACTTGGCCAACATCCTCCTTTTTCTCATCACCTAGTGAACATCCCAGGACAAAGAGGGCCCTCTGAATCAATTTGTCTAATTTCTTTCTGCCTGTGGAAGAGATGCTGCTGCCCCAGCAGACCACTCCATAAAAGATGGCTGATGCTACCAGTGCATCATAAAGGGTCTTCGAGTGGTCCCTGCACTCCCAATGACCTCAGCCTCCTGAGCAAGTAGAGTCTGCTCTGACTGTTTCTGTAAAGTGCAGTAGTGTTATCTATCAAGTCCTGTTTATTTTTACTACCCGTATTATTGGTTATTGTTGGTATTACAGTTATTAATGTTATGACTGTATTGGTTTAAACTACATTTCCATTTTAGAAAGGATGACTAACTGTAGGATTTGCATATAAATCATAGTTACAGTGTGTAACAAAGTCCACAAGAGCAGCTGCTGCAGATGATTTTAGATTTTTTAAACCCCTTGTGTTGGCATAGACGTGCAGTAGGCAGATGCTACTTAGTATTTTTGCATTATGGTGCATTAGCAACTGAGAAAAAGCTGTTCTCTGCAAAGTGCTGCTGTTCCTCCAATTTAACAGCTCTCCGTGTACTAAAATTCCTTCTGTGAATGACGAGGCCTGGACACATTTTTGTGTTTACCTGAAATAGTGTACTAGTCATTAGAATTAAACCAAGTATAAAAACTTTTCAGTACTTCAAGTTCTGTATTCTAATTTTAAGTACTTACTTTAAAGTACTTTAAAAATTAGTGGCACCATATGTTGCTGTATATTATTATTTTACTGTATTGTTTGGACATCTAAAAAGTTAAGTATGAATGATAGAGGCTGTAAAAATGTAGATATGTGTTCTATCAAATAAACAAAATTCTGATATATATATTTTGGTATTGTGACAACCTTACTAGTCGTGGAGCTGTAATGGCTTGGACAAACTAGTTTGATAAAAAAAAAATAGGTATCATATGTAGTTGTCACAAAAAAAATAATAAACTATCAGTTGTCAAACATGAGGTTTTAACATATTTCCGTTGTGTATTTTCTGACGTTGCTTGAATCCATCTTATTGTTGAAATGTTGATTTAAAATGTACTTTTTTGTACTTTTTAAGTATTATAAAGGTGCAGATTGTGGTGTTCATTGAAACAGGACTGCCATTAAGTACTATTTTTCTATTGATTTTATTTAGCAATTTGTCAGTTAGTCTAAATTGGTAATTTCTTTTAAAAAAAGAATCAAATTGGTCATATTGTTTTAGTTGTTTAACAAACTGTAGGTCATAGTTATGCAGCACAAAAATATAAACAGGGCTTATCTATTATGATGCATAACTGTACTTTAATACTTGCATTTCCTAATGGATAAAAAATACTCCATCCATCCATTATCACACCCGCTTAATCCTTATCAGGGTCACTGTTACAATATTCACTATAATTTTAATTGTAATTTGTATTTACATGGCTTTGTTATACTCTAGTATGCTATACTAAAATCTGGGTATATTATGTCTTAGGTAAACATTTATTTACATTTACCTAAATTATCTAAATGTTGTGTGTTGTGTTTATAGCATTCAGTGCAGAATGAAATGTGCTTAAAATATCATCACACTATTAAAGTACAGTATCATCAAGACAGAATGAGTCCAGATTTTGGGGTAAAAATGAACTCAAATGTCTACTTAATGGAAATCAGTTTATTTTAGCAGCTACAAGAACAACAGTATCTTAAAAATCTTACCCTACTAATGGTACAAACCTGACTAGACAGCACTGCAAGTTGGCCAAGTGGCATAACAGGTTTCCCCCCAGAGCTAAAACTCAAACTGGATCACTGTCTGCAAAACAGTTTTAATTTTATATGGGTGTTTCCTTACTTTTGAGATGGCCTATCTTTGTGCTCCAGTGCTTCAAATAAACATCTCATAGCTAGAATTACTGAGAAATTTTGGTAAAGCTATGGGCTTTCCTTTCAGATCTCCATTTGTGTCCAAAGACAGCATTGCTGGAAGACCTCTGTGCTCTAAAGGTGAGGGTTTGAACGAGAATCTGGATAACAGGAAAGAGAAAAACTGCTGTGTTGTGCAGGACTAGAAAGAGGAGGAGCAGGTCTTGGGCTTGGAGGATGGGCTGTTGTTGTGATGATCTAGCTGACTAAGGAGTACAAAACTGTACAAGTGCATTTCTGCATATCTCTGGGCTTCTCTGCTTTAAGAACACTGCAGAGGTGAGGGTCACAGGGATGGAGATGGAGCTTCCTTTTATTTTACATGAATACGCACTTCTGGAGTTTCCTGTCTCCACTGTTATCTGAGTTTAACACTCATTCTGTCTCACTCTTTCTCGCTCTGGCTGTGAATCAAGGCTCACTTGAGAGAATAGTCATTTCTGTGTTTTTGCTTGACTTAACTCATTCTTTCTTTTGTTTGTGCAGGAAAACAGAGGCTTGGGCTCCAAGATGACGGACTCAAAATATTTCACTACTACTAAGAAAGGTACGTTGTACTAGATTCCCCCCCCCCATTTTTTTTAATTGCATCTTCTTCAAAGTTTTATCTCAATACTGTGAGTTAAATTACATTGACTTGGATATAAATGGGGCTGTATATTGGCAAGACTGGGAATATGATATGTATCATGATATAGGGGTCACTTCTCAATATATTGATACAATATGTGGAAACATTATTGGAACACTTGTTCATTCATAGTTTGACATTTTGTCCTGCTTTTTTTGGAGTCTCTGCTGTCCATGGAAGGCTTTCCACTCGATTTTGGAGCATTGCTGATAGGATTTGATTGTATTCAGCCATAAGAGCATTAGTGAGGTCAGGTTTTTGGAAGATCAGCACCTCATCCTCAACGCCACCAACTCATCCTAAAAATATTGGATGGAACACAGCTTCACAACGCAATGCTGCGGTTTTTTATACCCCTCTAGCCCAAGCCTGGCATTAAACATGGTGATAACAGGTTCATATTTAGTCCTATTCTCTTGGTAGCACTTCTCTAGAGAAAATATCATTCAGAAAAGTCTCAGTAACAGTATCAATTTTTAAGGAACAGTTTACGTGTAAATATTGGAGGTGGACGATAATTTATTTTGTGCTGTTTTTAAACCCCTAGTCATTAGGTGGCAGGGTTGCTTTTTACTTAAGCCATTAGACTTTCCTAGCTGTAAATTAGCAAACCTAGCTGTTTTTTTTTTTATTTGTAGTATGTCGCCTTACTTACACTATTGTATATCTTTTTTTCTCATTTGCACTGTCATGTCTGTTATTTATATGTCATGTTGGTTGTATGTCTTGTGTTTTTGCCATGTTGTTTATCTGCACATTGGAGTTTGGAGAAACGCAATCTCGTTCAGCTATGCACTCATGTTGTAAAGTCTGAATGACAATAAAGTTCTCTATCTATCTATCTATCTATCTATCTATCTATCTATCTATCTATCTATCTATCTATCTATCTATCTATCTATCTATCTATGTATCTATCTATCTATGTATCTATCTATGTATCTATGTATCTATGTATCTATGTATCTATCTATGTATCTATCTATCTATCTATCTATCTATCTCAGTACAATATATTGCAATATAGTGAATTACGACTCCTGTATGGTATGTATTAAGTTGGCAGGTTTTTGCCAATACTCAGCTCTGTTGCAAAGAATTTAGTGGCTACAATCAAACTTCTGCTTATATCAATCTTATCTAATTCTCAATTCTGAAGTGTATCAGTATTTTCTTACACTCTAGATTTTATGTAACAAAAATGGACATGATATGAAATTGAATGCTTTTCATTATTCAGTTAAATTAATAATAATAAATTAATAACGCTCCTAAAAGAGACCTGCACTCAAAGAGCATATATCAGACTTTTTTTTACTTTTTTGTGTTTTGACCAGTCTTTGCATAATTTAAAAAAGATAAATTCATATGTATATGTAAATTAAAAATTTTCATTGGAGTCCTTAAATTCTACATTAAAATAGACAGTATTTATTATGTCATACACACTCCTGCCACAGATATAATGTCACTAAATGTATTCAGGGGTTTCATTAATGCCAATTATCTGGAAAATGACAAAAACACATTACAGAGTGTAAGAATAATTGCCTCTCTGTGACATTAAGGACTTTCTGGCTAGTTAAACATAATTAACCAGAGGCAGCCCATGTCTAAAAGCCTCAGTATGGTCCTCAAAGCTGGTTTATATTTATCACACTGGAGGTTTTTGTCTGCAAGAGTACACTAATTGCTTTATTACGTTAGCTTCTAGTTTAGGCAGATATAAAGGTACATCATGTTACAAATGAAACATTTAAGCTTCACCTTGTTTTTTCTCAACAATCTATAATGCTTCTTACTTTCTATTGAAAAATCACTCTTTTAAGCAATTACAATAAGAATGCAAAAATAACTGGTGCATATATTGTGTTATAGCAACAGGTTAACAAATTTAAGATGTGCATTTTAAGCCACAGCTTTGCTGGAGACTTGGATTTTGTATGGATTTGCATGTCAGTGTTGCACTAATATAGAGCTGAAGTTTGCTTTCTCAAGTACATTTCCCTTCTGAGTTTCACTGAAAATAATAGTTGCAGGGATGTAGAATTAGAATTGACTACGACTATGTGTGTAATGACAAAAACCAAGTGATATGATACATATGATACAGGGGTTACAATGAAATATTGTGATATATTGTGATACTGTAAACAAGGTAATACAGTAGGGAAAAGAAATATTTGATGCATTGCCAATTTAGCAAGTTTTCCCATCTACAAAGAGTGGAGAGGTCTATAATTATCATAGGTACACACTGTTGTAGACAGAGTCTAAAAAAAATCCACAAAATCACATTGTATGATTTTTAAATAATTCTTTGTATTGTTTGAAATAAGTATTTGATCACCTTCCAACCAGCAAGAATTCTGGCTCTCACAGACCTGTTAGTTTTTCCTTTAACTGCAAACTTCTATTCTGCACTCATTACCTGTATTAATTGCAACTGCAAGCAGCTTGATGAGAAGGCAACAAATGTTAGGGCAATTATTAGAAAATGGAAGAAACACAAGATGACTATCAGTCTTCCTAAGTCTGGGTCTCCATGCAAAATCTTGCCTTGTGGGCTAAGGAGGATTCTGAGAAAGGACAGGAATCAGCCCAGAACTACATGGGAGGACCTGGCCAATGACCAGTCTCAAAGAGGACCATTAGTAACACACCACACCATCATGGTTTAAAATATTGCTAGGCACGCAAGACCCCCCTGCTCATACCAGCACATTTTCAGGCCTGAAGTTTGCCAGTGATCATCTGGATCATCCAAAGGATCTCTATATGGAGGAGTGGCCCAAAATCCCTGCTGCAGTGTGTGCAAACTTAGTCAAGAACTACAGGAATCGTCTGACCTCTGAAATTGCAAACAAAGGTTTATGTACCAAATATTACGTTGTTTTTCTATTTTATCAAATACTTATTTCGGGCAGTAAAATGCAAATACAATGTGAATTTCTGGATTTTATTTTTAGATTCTGTCTCTTACTGTTGAAGTGTACTTATGATAAAAATTACAGACCTCTCCATTGTTTGTAGATCGGAAAACCTGCAATATTCGCAGTTTATCAATTACGTATTTTCCCCACTGTATACACATTGCTATTTTTTTAATTACATTTTAGGAAAGTTGTCAATGATGAGTCTTTAAGCACGTGCCAGTGGAAGATCTAATAGCTGAAGATGACTGTGATTAATTCAAATGCAGGAAATACTGTATGTTGATGCATTACTTTAGCCCAGAGTATAAAACTCCCAAACGACAGATGGCAAAATAAATAAAAAGGCCAATTCCAGTTTTTATTCATAACTGACATCACTTATTTGAACTCTAGGGTCTCAGCTTATGTTTATATTCTCACACGTATGTCCTAAACTGAGCCTGACCAAAACTGTCACGAACCGTCATGGCAGCACCATTGAGCGTTATATTGGTGTTGATGGCAGCCTCTTCTGTCATTCTCACACAGAGATGAGATGGTACACTGTGGCCTCAGCGGATCAGAAGAACCTCGCTGGGTGACTGTTGAAGGGGATGTAATATCAAAAACTCAATAAACCTTAAACGTTTCAGTAGTTACATTGTCAGCTATGATGCAGTTCCATTCAATCAAAAAGAATGTCTTGTTCCACCTTAAATGCTGTAGCAGTTTCATTCTGGAACTTCAGTCTAATTGAGTTGAATGATTTGGTGATGTGAGAGCAGGAACGAGTCAGTCTTGAGTCTCACAATCAACCTTCTGGAGTTCACTCCAGGATTTCTATTTCTCACTCAGGACTCGATCCATGTGCAAATGAGAAAAAACTCGTGTCAGCTTTACATTCTTGTTATATATTTATCCTAAAGACTAACGTCACTTTTACTAGTGTCAAGTATCAGCAAAGTGGGTATAAAGTCCCGCTGGCATTGGGCTGTTGAGTGATGGAGCTCCATCTTATATTTCTGAGTAGAGCTGGAGTGTCCAGAACTTATTGTCCAGCCCCAGCACCTGACCTCACTAATGCTCTCATGGCTGAATGCAATCAGATCCTCACAGCAATGTTCCCTCTACTGTAAAATCTCAGAAAAGTAGAGGATCTTTCTGCTCAAACTCTGTAAATACTCTTGCTCATGCACTGAATGATATTGACCACAAACTTTTGACAAGGCAGTCTTGTTTGTGTTCTCACAGGAGAGATCTTTGAGCTGAAGGCAGAGCTGAACAGTGATAAGAAGGAGAAGAAGAAGGAGGCGGTGAAGAAGGTCATTGCCTCCATGACTGTGGGAAAAGATGTGAGGTGAGCGAATCCGGAGCTTCTCCCAGGATGTTAGAGGAGCTCAAAGCTTTGTGTGTTTATATTTACTTTAGTCCTGCGTGGCTGAATAGATGTTATTACAGAATTAAGACCTAATGTTACACATTCTTAGCCTTTCTGTTATTTACTGCTGTCTTAAAGTGAACATGAACATATACAATGCTCACAGAAGTTCATTATCGTTCATAATTTAATTAAAAAAGATCAGAATAATATGTCCAACTACCTAATAGTGGCAGACTTGCAGTGTTCCCTCATTGGTGATACCCGACACTGTCCTAGTTGCTCCCGTGTTTATTATAGAGGTAAACTGGTTCACTGTGGTGCGTCAGTTGCTCTGTACAACTCACTGTAGCATCAATGGCTTGTGGGCCTGCTGTTATGCCTTTAGGAATCTCTCAATGTATGAAGTCCATTCTCAGTGTATCTTCATTACGGCAGCTCTAGAACATCCCACTAACGACTGTTTCTGAGATGCTGCCTCCACCATGTTTCACCCAGTACTATTATTATCAACTTTTGGACATCAGTCACATCACATCCTTTGCCCATGATGGTGGTTTAACACTCTCCCACAATTTACTTGTGTACTCATGTATTTGTACATGCAGCAATCTGTGATGTCCCGGCCCAGACCAGGGATAGTCATAATATTCTGATATGACTGTGTATTGCCCTGTATTTACATGCAGTACAGTTTGCTTCCTGCTGTGTAGTTGATCTGAACTGTTTTTGTATCTGTGTAGCGCCCTCTTTCCTGATGTGGTGAACTGCATGCAGACTGATAATCTGGAACTAAAGAAGCTTGTCTACCTTTACCTGATGAACTATGCCAAGAGCCAACCAGACATGGCCATCATGGCTGTCAACACCTTCGTCAAGGTTTGTATACACAAATATTATTTCACTACATTTTGCGCAGACTCAGTGCTGTCAATACAGAATATAAAGCAAATGTAAATATGGAGTGTGAAGGTTCAGTTAGCAGGTAAGAGCACAGTTATATAGTATATTACAATGCACACAACATTATGGGTGACATACCAGAGTTCAAAAGAGGACAAATTGTTGGTGCACGTCTTGCTGGAGCATCTGTGACCAAGACAGCAAGTCTTTGTGTCTAAATATTATTGAGCCACTTTGGGGTGTTTTGGAGGAGCAAGTCAGGAAACGGTTTCCTCCACCAGCATCACGTAGTGACCTGACCACTATCCTGCAAGAAGAATGGTTTAAAATTCCTCTGACCACTGTGGAGGACTTGTATATGTCATTCCCAAGACGAACTGACGCTGTATTGGCCGCAAAAGGAGGCCCTACACCATACTAATAAATTACTGTGGTCTAAAACCAGGTGTTTCAGTTTCACTGTCTAACCCCTGTACTTACACAGTTGCTGTTAATTACAGTAAAATAATTGCTGGTGAAAAGCATTTATCCTATCTAGACATTTATTAACTGTTTTAATTAACTTTATTAAGTACAATGATATCACTATATTGGCAGATCATTTTGGTTCATTTAAAGATTATTCCCAAATATAGCCCCTGGCAAGCTCGCAGACATATTGCCTGCAGGCTTTATCAGGTCATTACACCTGGGCACCTTATATAGTAATTTGTAAAAATGGTGAACACACATTTGAATAATAGTAAAACAATATTAATAGCTCCAGTGTTTTACTGATTTAGCAGTTATACACATTATACAGACTTTAGTACAACACACATTTCTCCTTGTGTATAGATTAGATCATGGCATTAGCTTATTTTAATCATGAAGAAACTAAAAGCTATTACTTCAGAGCTAAACTTCAGAGCTCTTCTATATGTCCTACAGGACTGTGAAGACCCTAACCCGCTGATTCGGGCTCTGGCTGTGCGGACCATGGGCTGCATTCGTGTGGATAAGATCACAGAGTACCTGTGTGAGCCTCTCCGGAAGTGTCTGAAGGATGAAGATCCCTATGTGAGGAAGACGGCGGCCGTATGCGTGGCCAAGCTCCACGACATCAACGCCCAGCTGGTGGAGGACCAGGGCTTCCTGGACACCCTGAAGGACCTCATCTCTGACTCCAACCCCATGGTGAGGTTCTTTAAATTGTAAATGATTTTCAGAAAAGTGGCACACAGTAGAGATCTGTCTCAATAACAGTGCCTACACAGTAGGGCAGCCACAAACGATTATTTTTATAGTCGACTAATCACCGATTATTGTTGCGATTAGTCGACTAATCGGATCAGACATTCATTGAATATAAAACATACAGTTTATTGCACTAGAATGCAGCTGTTATTATATAACTGTCATTAGATTTCAGCTATATGTTAACTAAAAATAAAAACAGTTAAGATCATAGTTCATTAAACCTTTAATGAAATATGCAGCTTGTTGCAACAAACAATTATTTAACTGTTTAGCATAAAGTGTAAACATAGCACTGAAACATAACGTTAGAAACGTTAGCATTAGCATTGCTATTCAAACACATGACTGTTATAACGTTACAGAAAACACATGAATGTGTTCTAAGGCTGATGAATCAAATCGTCATCACTAATGTTAACTTTTACAGCTATACATGAGTAAGCAGCAAGTTAACTCTCTGTTTACGCTATGTTTAGCAGCTAACTAGCAATTTAGCTTACCGAGATGACGGTCCCTCTTCATCATTGTTACAATCAGGCACAACAGCTTCCTTTTCAGGTACTCGTGCATCGCAGTTGTGCTGCCGTGGAAGGCACATTTTGCCTTGCAGATATTGCATTGCACACGTTTCTTTCATTTTCTTAAAATGATCTTGGCCCACTCTTTTGAGCTCCGTCGCGGGTACTTTTTTGAGCCTGTCTGTATATAACGTCCTGTGACGTCATCCACGGGCTACCCCGGTTACCACTACTGCGCATGTGCGTCAAGGACAGAAAGGAAGACGCGGCAGTAAAAGGTGAGTACGCAGCAGTTTGGAGAGAAAACGAAAGTAAAAACAAAAACGACGCATCGACTATTAAATTAGTTGTCGACTATTTTAATAGTCGACATAATCGTGACTAGTCGACTAATCGTGGCAGCCCTACTACACAGTGAGCTGCCTAATTAGGCAGTGTTAGAACTGGTAATGAACCTAGTCAGAAGTCAGGTTTGCACATGTATTTGTGTGGCATCTCTTGGTTATGCCTGTGAACCTTTATCTTGTGCTTCTGCTTTGTAATTTCATGCTACTGTGTCTGTTGTTGTTATAGATTGAAGCCCAGTTTTATTTATGTGCTCTTATTCCCCTCCCCTCTCATTATCTCCTTTCTTACTTTCCTTCACTCAGGTGGTCGCGAATGCTGTAGCTGCTCTCTCTGAGATAGCCGAATCTCATCCCAACAGTAACCTGCTGGACCTGAACCCTCAGACCATTAACAAGTTGCTGACAGCCCTCAATGAGTGCACAGAGTGGGGTCAGATCTTCATCTTAGATTGTCTGGCCAATTACACACCCAGAGATGACCGCGAGTCACAGAGGTCAGGGGGCAAAGCCTGTTCACAACTCTATTCACTGTAAAGAAATAAAGTATATAGTAGGATACATAGACACGAGGTAGGTGGGTAAAGAAATGAAAGCCCTATTTGGATTGGATTAAAATTGCATGGGGTCCTGGGCTCATTTCTTTTTTTTTACAGGAGCTTGTCTGATCATTTTAGTCCTGTCTACATAAATCCCAGTGATTTTCTACAGATGTTGTCTTGCATTTTTGAAAATAAAGATTTTTGGCTGCTGCTAGTAGCCATATTTAGTCTTTTAACCATCAAAAACCTTTACCACTCAAAAACCAACAAATATTAATGCTTTGGATAAACACTGAATAATGTTACTTGGTCTAGATTGTCTATCTGTGAGCTAAAAATGTGGTTAAAAGACACTAAAATCCATTAGAGATACAGGCTTATTACACAATAATAATACAGACTTATCACAGGATTGACTATAATCACAACTACAGGTACAAACAAACTGTTATCATATAATGTTATGCAGGCATACGTGTTCATAATACCATACAACCCAGGAACTCGCTACTTTAGTTATTTTAATGCCATCTGGATACAGGAGGCTCAACACTGAGATGTGGAAAATTAAAAAAAAAAGCAGACGTCCCCTGATAAACGAATACAATCTGAATAGGGCCAACGATGGCGAAATAGCTGCGTTAATATAAAGAGATGAGTTGAGGGATGTGCTTTAAGAAAATGAGGTATTGTGGGCATTATGTCCATTGTTAGTGTGAGGATATTAAATTACGGCTCTGCACATTTAGGAATGTTTGAGGAATTTTGTCCTGGCTTGAACACTGACAAAATTTTTGTTTTTGTAGATTGCCATTTAGTTTTTGAACTTATCTGACCTCTGAAAAAGTTAAGTCTTTTTTGAAAGGTAATATGCTCTAATATTTATGTCCTCTCCATACATATCTCACACATAATACCAGTAATGTGTGCTGTTTTTTGGTTAGTGTACAGACTTATCTCGGGTTTAGTTCACTAGTGTAGTGTTCTATATCATGTCCTTATTTTCCAGTGTAGGGAATGGATATTAGAGCCATATCTGATCTCTAGAACAGTGTTCTATGTTTCCATGCATTTGGTTAGTGCAGCTCGCCGTGGGTTTATATGTAGGAGCACTGAAGTGACAGCAGAGGGCGGTGTTTAGTCATCTTCACAGGGCTTTATATATATCTCAGGGATGGACTGCTTTCTTTTGGGGGGAAATGTTACAGTTTAGTCCAAATAAACACGATTTTTCATTTATTTTCAAAGATAAATAAATAAATAAATAAATAAAAAGGTTATTAGTCAAGTACCAAAATCTGCTTTATTAAATACATTTTCAAATTTTAAGGCTAGATATTATTGTTGCTATTTGTTTTTACTTCAGATAAGTAGCTGTAGAGAAAGCCGCTTAATCACACACCAAATGATCATAATGCAGAAAATCTGAAGCAGAAATGATGTAAATTGGCTTCTTTTTAAATGGGGAAAGTAAAATTGTCAGTGTTTTTATACGTGCGTTTGGGTATCTGTAGTGAAATTAGCCACCCAGTCAGTTTTTGAGCTTCTTGACCTGTAGAAAGACCCTGATATTTGTATATATTGATATTTGCACTTTGATAGCCAGTCTTTAGTGTAGATTTTGGTACAAGCATGATCATTGGCTCACTGATGCTGACTGAGAACCCAGGTGTTGAAATTTCAGTGATTCGGCTGGTATCACCAAAGTATTGAGTTTTGATGATTTGTGGTTGAGCAAATGATCAAGAACCTGATGGATCAGCATCACTGGAGCTGACAAATGTCATTTTAGCTTTGGAACATTATACAAAGCAGAATTCTGTATCACAAAGCTGGATATCTTAAATGTAGTGTCCGTAAACATTTGGACATACTGTGTATATGATGTTAGTATAACTCTGTGGTCTTTGTTTGGTCCTTTTCTGCAGTATCTGTGAGCGAGTGACTCCGAGGCTGTCCCATGCTAACTCTGCCGTGGTGCTGTCCGCTGTGAAGGTGCTGATGAAGTTCATGGAGATGCTTCCGAAGGACCTGGACTACTATGGGACACTGCTGAAGAAACTTGCACCACCGCTGGTAACTCTGCTGTCTGCTGAGCCTGAGCTGCAGTATGTGGCTCTGAGGAACATCAACCTCATCGTACAGAAACGGTGAGTGGAACTGCAGGAACACCACTTGCAGTCCTGTGCACTCCAGTAAATTTTTTTTGTCCATTTTTCAAAGCGAAAAGCTCGTGTACAAACTTAAATACAGCATTTTTGTGCAGTTTTTTATTGTTTATTTTCTGAATATAGTTTATTTATAAGAAATCAAATGCACAAATTAAACAGTAACTGCATTAAATGTACAGAAGCTTCTCTGCAAAGGATTTCACTTAGAAAATAAATAAAACGTTTGGTGTCACGAGTTTTACTTACAACTGTATATTAGAGCAATCAGAAATGCTAATGTTATATCAGTAAATTAAGACCATGGCCACTGACGTCCATTATTTGCTGCTTACTTCACATTTGTTTCTTCTATTTATGTTATGTTTGCTTCTTTACCCAGTCATGACTAACTTTAATACTAATAAGGATTTGGTTATGAAATCTGGATTAAATATACCTCAGACTAGTGCTGGGCAATAAAAACATCTCGATTTGTTTCATGATAATTTTTCCCTTGATGACGATGATAAGCCGAGACAATAGAATTTGATAAGCGTTAACATTTGTTTCCATTTCATATTTAAGCAGATTGACAGTGAGTTCTGAAGTCTAATACTGCTGCTTGTTAGGTCCTCCTCACCAGCGCTGCCAAAATGCTCTGTTGTGTTTAAGACAAGCGTGTGATTGGGGGAGAGTGTAGTGGCGCCGGGCGAGAGAGCACAAAGTCGCTGTGTGCTCATCTGTTTGTGTGAGAAAGGGGGGGGGGGGCTCACTGTGTGTGTGTCAGCCCGAGTCCTAGCATTAGCATGTTAGCTTGGTTCTCTAGCCTGTTGCTATTTTGGAGTGGCTGGGGCCAACAGCAGTCATTGTAAATTTCAACAATAAATCGATGCCTGCAAACGTCTTTCTCGTCCATCCCTTCAACGCGTCCAGCCGGACGCTACAATATTATGTTCTGGCAATAAACAATTACATATTTTAAATAGTAACATTTCATGTATTTAGTTTGATGTTTTTAGAAAGATGTTTAAAACTATGACAGTGTTAGAACATTTAATATCGTGATAATTATCGAGATTGATCAATATAGAAAAATTAATTGTGATATCATTTTTGGCCATATCGCCCAGCTCTACCTCAGACTGTATGAAAAAGACTAATGTTACAGCATGCAGTTCTTTTCTCCTGATCATATTGTGATTTGGTCTGCTTGGAGCTTTTATTTTTGGCAGCTGATGTCTTCTGAATGGAGTTTGTTATACAGTACAATTTCACACCATGAACACTTTCTCCTCTCTTGTGCACTCTTACATTATGCAACACTTCTTCCTGTAATGTGCACCGACACGTTGTACGACACTTCCTCCTGTACTGTGCATTGATATAAACTGCACGGATCTCCGCCCAAGTCTCCGAGTGAAATAACCAACGTCCCATGCTGTGTCCACAAGAATAACTGAGGACTTGAATGTCTCGCTGCAGTGGAAGGCGGATGGAGCCGGGTGGACAGGCACTGGCCTCCCCTTCCTTCCAATACAGGAAACCCAGTATTGGCATCAGTGCTCGTATGTAATATGCTTGGGTAAAGTGCCATCTTACTCTGTCTGCAGGCCTGAGATCCTGAAGCACGAGATGAAGGTGTTTTTTGTAAAATACAACGACCCGATCTACGTCAAACTCGAGAAACTGGACATCATGATCAGACTGGCATCTCAAGCCAACATTGCACAGGTGACTATGGCACTTATGCACTTCTGAAAGGTGAAAGTAGCTGATTATACACAGCAGGCACAGAACCTCATCAGCATGTTGTATCAATGCTGCAAGAACTTACACAACATTGTCAGAATGTTGTCACAATGTCATTGTGCCAGCTGGGTAGTAATTAATTGCAGAATGTTTGGTTTTTATAGGGCTGCATTCAATTAAAATGAAAAAGCCATTCACTAGCTGCTCTTTTTACATTTTACTTGTTTTTTTTTTATCATAAGAGAGCAGATCAGTATTTGGCTTTAACACTTTTGTTACAGATTTGAATATTTTACTGTTTATCCACTTTTAATTAAGTCTAATTGAGTCCTTGATTATCAGACTCTGCACAAGCTGAAGCTGCTCTAAAGCACTGAAAGCACACTCTGCAGTGCTGATGTGTCTCTGCTAGATTGTGCTGTTTTGTAGTGAATGAGCTGTTTTTTTGTTTCTCAGGTGCTGGCTGAGCTAAAGGAGTACGCCACCGAGGTGGACGTGGACTTCGTCCGCAAAGCTGTTCGTGCCATCGGCCGCTGTGCCATCAAAGTGGAGGTGAGTTGCAGTTGTGCATTTTAATTATACTGAGATGATTTTGCTGATTTTAGATTATTTCTCTGAAATGACATCAGAGAAGCTTTGTGTGGTAATTCAACTTTCCTTGATCACTAATGTTGGGGAACTTGGACTCGACTGATTAATCAGTTTGCAGATTATTGATTAATTAAGCATTCGTTTTGTTGCTGTGTTGGATGCAGTACATGTTCTCTGAGAAATTGTATCTGATTGATTGTATCTTAATTGTCCCACTGCAGATTATTTGGTTCTCTACAAAAAACGAAATATATCTTGTATCTTGTAAGACTGGGACTATTTCCTGTACAGGAGTTCTGGACTGCTTTTGAGTGGAGATTTTCAGAAAAGAATATCAATCTGTCTGGGGAAACCGGCTCAGTAATGAATCTTGCACACAAGGAGGAGCAGAAATGATAAAGTCTTTAAAAATCAATAAAAACAAAATTTGATTGTTAGACTGATTTCCTGAACATTGGTTAAGCTTTAGTCCTGGACTATTTTTCCCTTTTCTGTAGGAAATGTCAATTCAAAATGCTGTGCAGTGCAGGTTTATGTCCTGTCTTGAGATCTTAAAGCTTCATAGTACCTGTACTGCACTTTAGCATTGTTGTTGCAGATTTAACACACAGAACAAGACTTTATACAAATGTATACATCGTTAGGTACACAAACCTTGGATCTCCACTCACTGTCCATTTGATCTGCTCCACTGACCATATAGGTGCACTTTGTACAGACTGTAGTCTATCTGTTAGCTTCCTTTCACCGTTCTTCAATGCTCAGGCCTCATTCTCAGCTCTGCGGTGACACTGACGTGCTGGTGGTATGTTGGAGTGTGTGGACGCAGCAGAGCTGCTGATTTTAAACACTGTTCACGCTCTTGCACACCCATCTTGTTGGTCCACCTTGTAAATGTAAAGTCAGAGACAGCAGCTCAGCACTATTTTCACTCCAGTAGTGACACTGAGGTGTTTAAAAATATCAGCAGCTCTGCTATGTTCGAACCACTCGTGCACACACTAACACACCACCACCACATCAGTGTCACTGAGAATGATGCACCTGCTCTGTGGGGGTCCTGACCATTTAAGAACAAAGTATACAGAGAAACAGATGGACTACAGTCTGTACAAAGTGCACCTGTATGCTCAGTGGAGCTGATAAAATGGACAGCGAGAGGAGAGAGGAGGTATGTGTACCTAATGAAGTGTCCAGTGAGTGTATATGTGCATTTTCCAGCTCTATTAATAAAATCATGATTGAGATGAATGTAAAGCTCTCTCGCTAATTTCTCAGCAGTAGGAAAAGCATGTCCAGTCGATGTTTCTCCTGGAAATTGAGGCTAATTAAATATTGACTCCCGCAGTCTGTGTAATAGAGAGCGAGGAAATTGTGGCTGGGTGTATATTCATTTTTCTCTTTTGCTCTCTTCCCCTCTCTCAGCAATCGGCCGAGCGCTGTGTCAGCACTCTGCTGGATCTCATTCAGACAAAGGTGAACTATGTGGTGCAGGAGGCCATTGTGGTTATCAAGGACATTTTCCGCAAATACCCCAACAAGTAGGTTCCTCCCTCTGTGTGTCTGTATAGAGAGATAAAGAGAGAGAGAGGCTCTATCTGTTTCTCACAGCTGAACCGACACTGTCCTTCCTCAGTGTTATAATAATTCAGACACACTGAAGCGGTGTCGGGCTGTAATCATGTGTGTATGCAGAGATAGTTTAACCTCATAATAGACGTTTTTAAGGTGAGCTATAGCTGCCAGTAGTGATATTTTTCTTTTATCTTTTCTCCAAACCTCTCCTCTCTGCTCCTGTCCAATGTATTCTCTCCTGTCCAGTCAACTCTGCTCTCTTCTCTTCTCTAATTTCTTCTCCATTCATGCCTTCTCTTCTCCTTACTACTGCTATTAATAATGATGGCAACACTACTAATAACATCAAAATTATAGCTAAACTGTAGGTAAGCAGATACATCCTTGCAGGGTCCATTTCTGAGTTTTGAAAGCAGTTTGCAGTGAAGGTCCTGAGGGATTTGATGAAGTTTAATTGATTTGCATACCAGTCGACACTGATGTCACCCCTCCTGCTGGTTCTGATTGGTGGTTTTCCAGTAACACTGCAGGTGGGTTTTGGAGCAGTGTCTGACATTTCCATCTGGATCAGCAGGAAGATTCACTTCTTTTCATTCCACACTTCATCATCTGCATGTCTGCTTGTGTGTTCCAGTCTCCACAAGAGAGAGATGGAGATGCTTAGAGAAAAGATTTTGCTATAATTATTCAGCTTAAATGAAATGTTTGTGTTTTTCTCAATATATAATCTAGCTTCTTTTTGCCAGGGAGAACGTATTTTTAGGTTGATAAAAGTAATCAGAGCTCTCTGACAGATTGCTGAAGGCCAAATGATTACCCAAATGATTGTTAATCAGCCATGTGAAAGGAGTATACTGAGAATTGTGTTGTGGGTGTGTGGGAGGGTGTGGGGGTGCTGTTAGTATGTGTGTGGGTGAGTGATTCTTATTTTCTTATTTTAATACGGTACTATTTTATTTCTCGTCATTTCTTATAACTAGTGATTGTCATGTATGGATATTGATGTGTAAATATGTTCTGAGCACAATACAACAGCCTGAAGGAAGTGGATAAATCTATATCACATAAAAATTTGCTATAATCGCATCATGTTTTGTTAAATGCAGTCTTTTGGTCATGTGGATGTACTGATCTTTTTCCTAAAGTAGTAAACTTCACATTTGATTATGAATGGGAAAAATATATCATTTAGATGATTATAAAAGGTAATATTAGAGTACAGTGGTAACCCTACTTATGAGTTTAATCCGTGCAGGTGCTGAGCTCGTTAGCTGGTTTGCTCGTTAGCTGGATGCATTTTCCCCATAAGAATACATGTAAAACTGATTAATCCGTGTCAGCCGGTCAATATCCAGTATACTTTAATATGCTTAATAATGTGTTTATGTGGGTTTTTTAAAACATAAACAAGATGACAACGACGCTCGTGTAGGCTGGCCGCTAATGAGAGGGAGACCGACGACGCTCGTGTAGGCTGGCGGCTAAGGAGGACGGGCGTACGTGTATGGCATGGTTACACTTATCATATGAAAAGTAAAAGTACAATGTATCCAACTTTCTTGTTCACTACCTTTTGCTACCTTACCATCGCTTTCAACAGGCACTTTCACTTTCGGTCAAAGGTATTGACTGACCTCTTCTTCTACGGTAGCATCTAGGGAATGCTACGACCGCAGCGGTTTGGCATAGTTGAACAAATTTACGCTACTCGTTACTTGGAATTTTACTCGTTACCTGAAACAAAAATATTCCGAGATCTCGACTCGTTACCTGGAATACTCGTTAGTAGGGATGCTCGTAAGTAGGGTTACCACTGTATATTTTGCAATAGGCCGTTCAATTAAGTGGTATTTTCTGTCATATTCAGTTTAGATTTTGCAAGTGAATGGCTTAAATGTGTTCATTTGTATTTGTGTGTTCAGGTACGAGAGTGTGATTGCCACTCTGTGTGAGAATCTGGACTCTTTGGATGAGCCGGAGGCTCGGGCAGCTATGATTTGGATCGTTGGAGAGTACGCAGAGAGAATCGACAATGCAGATGAACTGCTGGAGAGCTTTCTGGAGGGATTCCACGATGAGAGCACACAGGTCACACATGCATATTAACACACAGGCAGCATCAGTTCTGATAAAATATAGACAAAAGTACTGGGACACCTGCTCAATCATTTTATCTTCTGACATCAAAAGTCTTAAGTTTATCCTGCTTTTGTTGGAGTAACTGTTCAGGGAAGGCTTTCTACTAGAACATTGCTGTGAGGATTTGATTGCATTTGTAAACTGCTCTCTGTTCTCTTAAATGTAGCGGTGGGTAATCCAGGTCCAGAAAGTAAAAATCCACCCCAGGATTTTTCAACTGCCTTGTTGGTTCTGCAGCAGCAGAGCCACACATTAAGTAGGAGCAAAATCCTGGGTTGGATTTTTACTTTTTGGACCTGGATTACCCACCTCTACTTAAATGTAGATCTACATAAGCCTCCCTGGTGACTAAGGCTGTATCTAGCCACACGGGCCCAGTTAATGCATGTTCAGTACTTCCAGTTCTGTGTAGATTCTGCACACAACATTGGTAAACATACAGACTTCACATTCACATTATCAATAGACAAACCAAGTGCTATATTAAAAGGTTAATGTTGCAGAAAATTGATTGCAGTCTTCAGTCATATGTCCTGAACATCTACAGTTGCAAGTGCAAGAGCTTTCTGCTCCTGACAAAGATGTGGATGAAACCATAACAGCACACATTTATAAAGACACTCAAGATCACCTTTAACCACCATGCTTTTAACTTCTCCTGTACACACTGACGCACTCAGCTCTCTTTGGGTGATGGTCTGTCAGGCATGATGTCAACATCATGTTTTACATCAGAGAATCAGCTTCACCCCCCACTACAGGATACTGAGGCTAAATACTGAACATGTTTAATATTTACTATTCTTAATAGGGAGCAGCCCTGACTGCACAGGGAGAAGACCACAGGGGTAAAGATTGGTGTATAGACCCCACATTACAGATTCATCTGGGAAGATAAATACTTATGATCAGTCTGAAATCAGGAGAACTTCTATGATTGTCAGGAGGAGCGAATAGGCCTAATTAGCCTATACTGTGAACTGGGCTTTAGATATTGATGTTTTATTAGTAATCAGTGAATCCAAAACCCAGGTAATTCTGAGGGGTTCACTTTTTCTGCAGCTATACCTTTAGTGCTGTTCAGAGTAGTTACTTAGCCTTTGTTAACAGTAGTCTAGTTAGATGTGAGGTCAGTAATAATGTGTAGTGTTGAACATTAGGAATCTCCTTGGTCATGTTAATGAATGGAGACTCGGCTACAGTGCGGTGGTCTAGTTGGTGGTTGTTATCCTCACTATAGAGATGTCTTTGTCACAGAAGGCCTGCTAGCTGATTCTGCTGCCCACTGACTTCTGTAATAAGTGTGTTCTGAGTCAGTGAATCTTGTTTTCTACTAAGCACAGGGAAATGTCAACATGAATATGCGGCAGTAGACAGTATGCAATGAATGCATCAGGCTTGGATAAAAAACAGTTTGTTTACACCCACATTAAAGTATGAACATCAATTATTTCTTCTCAAGCTGAACAGGTTTGACTTTGTGAGATTAGATACCTGTGAAATCCTGATTTGTGTGCTGTCTGTTAGCTCACCTGTGCTCGCCTGTGCTTTACAGGTTCAGCTGCAGCTGCTGACGGCCATAGTGAAGCTGTTCCTGAAGAAACCTACTGAAACTCAGGAGCTTGTGCAGCAGGTCCTCAGCCTGGCAACACAGGTAAGAGAACACATGTTTGTACCATGTCATATATCTGTATATACTGTACCAGTCAAAAATTTGGACACAGCTCGACATTCAGTGGTTTTTCATTATATAAAATGATCTGTATTGTAGATTAATACTAAAGTCATCCAAACTATGAAGAAATACATTAAAGAAATTATTTAGAAAACAAACAAGTGTTAAACAAACCAGAATGTTTTATATTTTACGTTCTTCAAAGTAGGCACCTCTTGCCACTGTAATGTTTACTTTGTTACATTATCTTGTGTTTGTACAGAAAACAGCTAACGTTTACAATAGCACTACTGAAGTGCAGAAAATATGTTTCGTCTGCATTTACACAAGAGAATGGACACAACGGTCCGACTCCTGGACGACGTGTTCGAGGACTCAAAGTCATCCAAAGAAGTCCTTGTCGAAGTGATACCGGCAGTCGTCGACGTCGACTTGGACATTTCGT
>BRDA01018689.1:1640-18667 GCA_036984385.1 Crenuchus spilurus | reverse complement strand
ATAAAATATTGACATTTGCCATCTCCACATCATTGCATTCAGTTTTTATTCACAATTTGTTTAGTGTCCCAACTTTTTTGGAATCTGGATTGTATAATATAATATAATATAATATAATATAATCACACAAGTTAATTATAAAAAAAGAAACAAAAAAAACTTTTATAGTATTTACAGTCTTTAGACTGAACCTTGATAAATATATTTCCTGTTGTTAGAAATGATGTTGCAACAGGACAACAAAAAGATGACCAAAAAGATTTCCTACTGGAACATGATTAACTACATAAAAATATATTACATTTTAGCCCACATTGTGCCCTTCTCTCCCCACCTAAGTGTAATAGTATAATTGTGTCAGGTTATATTCATATTTATGAATATACAAATTTTACTGCACTGTGTTATATTTCCTGTTTTATTTTTCCAATATAATAAACATAGAAATTAATCATTGTGAACTTATTTTCACTTCACATATCAATAAATCTGTCACGTATGCCAGGCTCGAGTGCATATGTTGTCCTGACCAATGAGGACACTGCCTATTCGCTAGCATTGAGGCTGGCGCGATGTCATGGAGTTTGGAAGTGAAGCTTGTAAACAATGGCACATAGACAGCACTGCTGCCTTCTCAAAGCTCTAACTTCGCTAATAATTGTCCGATTTTCAAAATTTAAAGTTCTTTACAAAGAGGATAAAAAGCTCTTTAACATTAATCAAAGTATTAAAATGGTTGATGACATGTTAGGCTACTATCGGCTCTCGCATCTGTCATAGCTGACATTTTCTCTAGGCCTTACTGCTTGCATGTAATAATGATCCGATTTTCAAAATGTAAGTTATTTACAAAGAAGACAAAGAATTAAATTGTGTAATGCTGCTATCGCATGGCTATTGACATAAATATAGCCATGTTTTCTTGCCTTGCTGATACTAACACAAATTATCAATTTTTTCAACCTGTCGACTGTCTTAATACAAAGTAAAGAACACAGAGACCTCTGTAAATAAAATGTAGAATGTAAATGTAGAAATATTCAATGCTATCATCCTTGTAATAAATTTTCATGGAAATCCTGTATTTTGTTGCTAGTGTTATTGTTCCAACTAAAAGGCACCAGTTTTTTAATGTTTAAGTTCATTTATTAACATTCATACAATTCTACATGTTTTCACACCTTTAAGTTATACCTGATTACTTGTATTCAAGCCAATTAATGTCTTTGTGAAGAGAAATATTCCACATAAGAAATAGCAAGACTTCCATCTGTAGAATAAGACATTATAGACATTATTTTTGACCAAGGTTGTTTACAAGACTTTATAAGACTTTGCAAGCATTCACAGGAACCCTGTAGTAGGAACTGATCTATACATAATACAGCATCAATAAATGTATGTGGGCATGTCTTTACTGTCCTTGAAAGAGAACTAATTTGTTCAACTTTTGTCTGATCTTTTTACCTAATAAATCATTTAAAATGAATCGATTAAAATGAATACATACTTGTGGAATGTGATCCCCTGGTCTCTGCTGACAGAATTCCGAAAACATTGCAGCCCTTTCATTGTTTATAAACGCTGGCTTCCTTCCGATCTTGCCCTGCTTCCACACAACATGGAGGCTCCTTGCCGGCGCGTTCAAAAGTCACGTGTGTCCTATCCAGTAATATAGATCATTGGTCCTGACCTCCTTGTTTGGTATTTCTCATTGCCTTAGTGTAGCCTTAGCCTGTTCTTAGCATAGCCTTAGCATATTCTTTAGCGTAGCTATAGTCTGTTCTTTAGCGTAGCTTTAGCATAGCCTTAGCCTTTTCTTTAGCATAGCTTGAGTCTGTTCTTTAGCGTAGCTTTAGCGTGTTCTTTAGCATAGCCTTAGCCTGTTCTTTAGCATAGCTTTAGTCTGTTCTTTAGCGTAGCTTTAGCTAGGGTGACCAGACGTCCTCTTTCTCCTGGACATGTCCTACTTTTGAGACCTAAAAAAATGTCCGGGGGGAATTTCAAAGTTGTCCAGAATTTTGTTCGACCGCCTCAAACATAATATTGTAGCGACCCAGATGACTCGCGAATAACTCTTCGAGAAACCATTTATAGACGTGTGTTTTTATTGGCCAACCTCCAGCAATACAACACAGCAGAGAGAATCAGACTAACATTAACGATCTCACTCACACATTTATGCATCTGATCTACCCCCCACACCAACGGTGACTATCCTAAACTACACAAGCACTCACACATGCACACATTTATTCATACAACACAGAACACCTAAAGCTTTTACCCCTACATGAACCCACAGAACAGTTACACTAACCCTCCCAAACCACCCCCAAAGACCCCTGGGAATATGCAAAATGGCAGACTGTCGCCTACGGAAATGCGACGCCCCCTAGCACGCCACAATACATACAGTGCATTGTGATTAGAATTGCCATTCCGTTCCATTCCACTCCATTCCAGGTTTCTCTGTAAGGCAAATAAAGGTGCCAACGACTTGCAGGTGCACGTCAATTCAACAAAGCACGCGAAAGCAGCCAGAGCCAGGGGCGAGAGCTCTTTGGCTAAAGTCACAGATTTCTTTGTGACAAAGAAATTATTCTTTTTTTTACTAAGTCTATCACTATTACACTCAAAACATGTCAGTGTTTGTTTTTGTTAGTGTACTATGTTGTTTTGTGCTGTTCAATAAATGCAATTATTACACAGACACCATGTCATTTGTGTCATATCATAAAAAAAAAAAAAAAAAAAAAAAAGGTGTCCTCCTTTTCAGAAACCCAAATCTGGTCACCCAACTTTAGCGTGTTCTTTAGCATAGCCTTAGCCTGTTCTTTAGCATAGCTTTAGTCTGTCCCTTACCTTAGTCTTGACTCTAGTCTTCAGTATTCACTATCTGAATTGACCTTGTTCCCTTTTCTGACCTTAGCCTGTATTCTGACTACTCTTTTGATCTGCCCTCTTGTATATATGTTTTCATCATGCTTGGTTATGGAACTTGGAATGTTTATTGGCTTGTCTTTGGATGACCCCTGTTTATTTAGTAAATCTCATTTATCTCAATCATCATCTACATGTGACTGCTTCCTCTCTTTCTTGCACCCAGCCTTACAAAATAATTTGACATGGGTGCCAAACATTTGAAGACATGCTGCATTATTTACTAACTAGTTTAACGGATGATAATGTTAGATGTTGCATTTTTGCCTTAATAAATACTAGTGCAAATGAAACAAAAATACCTGGTTTTAATGTTTTCATATGTTTTCATGTTTTATAAATGTGACAGTGCAGTAAAACTAAATATATTGTTTTTTTACTTCTTGTAAAAATCATATTTAGAAATGATGACATGGGAGTAGACTCAACACAATTTATTAACAAAACTCCAAGCACTAAACACAAGGAATTACATACACTTCACATTAACTTTAGCATTCACATTTAATGAGCAACAGAGACAATGACAAACAGAGGGGACTTATAGGGGCAGTGACTGGAAACAAATGAGGGAACAGACCTGCACAAAGACACGCAAGTGACATTACAGGGGGGTGGAGACCATGACATCGGATGAAAATGAGGAAGATGAAAATGGATGCAAAACACAGAGGGATGGGCAAGGCACATGCTGGTTTGTGACAGATACAGTGCCTTGTGAAAGTATTCACCCCACTTGGCTTTATAGTTATTTTGTTACATTACAAGTTATATTTATGTTTTTTAATCTGAATTTTATGTGATGCATTTGCACTAAATAATTTAAGTTGGTGAAGTGAAATGAGAAACATATATATAAAAAATTTAATAAATTAATTAAAAAACTGAAAATTGACATGTGCATATGTATTAGCCCCCTTTGCTATGAAGCCCCTAAAAAGTTCTGGTGCAATCAGTCACATGCTTAGTGAAATTAAGTCATGTGTACAATCTAAGTGTCACATGATCTGTCAGTAAATACACACCTTTTCTGAAAGGCCCCAGAGGCTGCAACACCATTAAGTAAGAAGCATCACTAAGTAAGCAACGCCATGTAGACCAAGCAGATGTCCAAACAAGTCAGGAACAAAGTTGTTGAGATGTAGAAGTCAGGGTTGGGTTATAAAAAATACCCAAATCTCTGATGACCCTCCGGAGCGCCATCAATACATTATCATCAAAAGGAAAGAACATGGTACCAAAACAAACCTGCCAAGAGAGGGCTACCCACCAAAACTTTCAGAACAGGCACTGAGGGCATTAATCAGAGATGCAGCGAACAAAGGTAACCCTGAAGGAGCTGCAGAGATCATAATCAGAGACTGGAGTATCTGTCCATATGACTACAATAAGCTGTACACTCCATAGAGCTGGGTTTTATGGAAGAGTGACCAGAATAAAGTTTTACTGACAGACAAAAATAGGAAGACTCATTTTGAGTTTGCCAAAATGTATGGTGGAGACTCCCCAGATGTATGAAGGAAGGTGCTCTGGTCAGATGAGACCAAAATTTAACTTTTTGGCCACAAAGGAAAACGCTATGTCTGGCGTAAAACCAACACATCTCATCACCCCAAGAACACTGTCCCCACAGTGAAACATGGTGGTGGCAGCATGAGACTGGGACAGATGTTCACCTTCCAACAGGACAATGACCAAAACATACTGCTAAAGCAACACTCAAGTGATTTAAGGGGAAAGTGTAATTGTTTTGGAATGTCCTAGTCAAAGTCAAGATCTTAATCCAACTGAGAATCTGTGGTCAGACTTGAAGATTGCTGTTCACCACCAAAAACCATCTAACTTGAAGGAGATGGAGCAGTTTTGCTGGAGTAATGGGGAAAAATCCCAGTGGCAAGATGTGGCAAGCTCATAGAGATTAATTCAAAGTGATTTGCAGCTGTAATTGCTACCAAAGGTGGCTCTATGAAGTACTGACTTTAGGGGGTGAATAGTTATGTACACTGAAGTTTTCTGTTATTTTGTCCTATTTGTTGTTTGCTTCACAATGAAAAGAAAATCAGATGTTCAAAGTTGTAGACATGTTCAGTACATGGAATGACACAAACCCTAAAATGTTTTTATTTTAATTGTAGGTTGCAAAGTAGCAAAATACAAAAAATGCCAAGGAGGGTTTGAATACATTTGCAAGGTTGGTGGATATCATGATGGCACAAGTGTAGCAAATCTATACCTACTTTTAGTTTAACAAAATGAAATTGCGTAAATGTGCCAGTGGAATGAAACTTCCAGTGTGTGTGTGCTTGTGCGTGCGTGTGTGTGCATGTGTGTGTGCATCCATGCATGTATTAACAGATGTCTTATACAACATAGTAACTGATTAACCAAGCTGTGAGAATGGATTTACACACTTGCTGCTTCTATGAACATGTGTGTGTGTGTGTGTGTGTGTGTGTGTGTGTGTTGGTGAGAGAGACTAATTAACCTGTGTTCACACCTTTAATGGATTTGCATTTGTGCATATATGAGTATTTGCATGATTGTGTGTGTGTGTGTGTGTGTGTGTGTTCTGGTGCTGTGTTAGAACCAGAGCTCTGATTGCTGACAATTATTTCCCCTATCGCACCTCTAATGTTTAACTATATGAGGCAACAGCACTGTGTGTGTGTGTGTGTGTGTGTGTTCTAAAAAGAGATAACATTGAGTTGTACATTAAAAGCAGTTGAATAGACTACTTCCTTCCTCATGTTGACCTGTCGTTTTCACAGACACACACACACACACACACACAAACACACACACACATACACACACACTTCCTATCATACCACCCTTGAACCCTTGTAGCCATGAATAAAGAAAAGAGATGATCGGCTGTCTGCATGCCAGTGGTATTAAAACTAAAATACACTATATACTCTGCCTGGCCAAAATAAGGTCACACCTTCTCAACTGTTACAAACACAGGAGGAATAAAAACAAACACACACACACACACACACACACACACACACAAACATACATATATACATACATACATACAGTATCAGTCAAAAGTTTGGACACACCTTCTGGACATTGATCATGAGACCATGAGATCAGTTCTGCTGGAACTCAACATGTTAACTAGACTCACTGACATATTGACAGACACATCCAATTATTTTCTGTTTGATTTAAATACAGTGAAAGTCAAAAATTTGGACAACTTCTGGACATTCAGTGGTGTTTCATGATGTAAAAATGTTCTACATTGTAGATTAATACTAAAGTCTAAACTATGAATAAACACATCTGTAATTATTTAGTAAACAAACAAGTAAACAAACCAGAATATGTTTATATGTTACATTCTTCACAGTAGGCACCTCTTACTTAGATGCAGCTTTCTTGGCATTTTCTCAGTCAGCTTTATGAGGTAGTCACCTGGAACGGCTTTCAGTTAAAAGCTGTGTCTTGTCAAGAGTTCATGACTTGCATTTCTTGCCTCTTAATGTGTTTGAGACATTAGTTGTGTGTCTACTTTGAAGTAAAATCTAAAACATGTTTTGGTTTGTTTAACACTTTTACGTTTACTACATGATTCATTATGTGTTCACTCAGAGTCGGATTACTTCAGTGTTGATTTACAGTGTAGGAAAAAAATTCGGAAATTTCAGGATGAACTTAAAATGTGATCTTACCTTTACAGGTAAACTTAATGTGACCTTCTCTAAACTTTTGAACACACATGTCCAACTATTCAGTGTTTCAGTACTTTTTATGCAACTTGCTATTCTCTAAAAAGCTGCTTAACAGCAAAAAAGAAGTGGACATGCTTTGGCCACATCCCACAATAATGACTGCTTCACTGTGTGTAGTGCCCTGCAGAACAGGGTGATGAATGCCACACAACTCCAGGCATATTTAAGAGAGGTAAGCACCCAAATGTCACATCAGACCATTTGAAACTATTTACATCATCACCAAGGCATCTGTCTCTCTTCTACATCCACACACCCACAGAGCGTTACATATAAATACACTGCCTGGCCAAAAAAAGGTCACACACTAATATGTGGTTGGACTGCCTTTAACTTCACATTCACTGTGGCATCATTTACACAATCTTCTGCAATGTCACAACATTTATTTCTGTCCAGAGTTGCATTTATTTTTCTCCAAATATATTTTACTGATGATGGGAGATTTGGACCACTGCGTAAAAAGTCTTCTCCAGCACATCCCAAAGACTCTCAATGGGGTTCAGGTCTGGACTCTGTGGTGGACAATCTATGTGTGAAAATGATGTCTCATGTTCCCTGAACCACTCTTTCACAATTTGACATCAATGAATCCCAGCATTGTCATCTAGGAATATGCCCGTGCCATCAGGGAAGATTAAATCCATTAATGGAATAATCTGGTTGTTCAGTATATTCAGGTAGTCAGCTGACCTCATTCTTTGGACACATAATGTTACTGAACCTCAACCTGACCAACTGCAGAAACCCCAAATCATAGACCTGCCTCCACAGGCTTGTACAGTAGGCATTGGGCATGATGGGTGCATCACTTCAGCCACCCCTCTTCTTACCCTTACCCATCAACAGGGACGTTCATAGGAAGTTTTGATATCTGGGGCGTCAACCCCCATTAAGCAAGAGGTGTGCATGCGTGTGAAGTTTGTTGTCCAGGGTGGGGGGAGGGGGTGCAGAGCAGTTTTTTGGCAATGGGTTTTGGGTATGGATACAACACCCAGGGCTATTGAGAAAAAACCCTGGGCTATAGCCCTGTAGCCCAGCCCTAATACCGCCCCTGCCCATCACTCTGGAACAGGGTAAATTTGGACTCACCAGAATATATGACCTCCTTCCATTGCTCCACATACCAATATTTATGCTCCGATTAAGACTACACAGCTATTTAGTCCCAATCCCTTGAGTTCTCTTCATGTTGTGTGTGTGTAAAGGCTCTTACTTTCACTATTAAACAGATCCCTGAGTTGTACTGTTGTTGTTTTTCCACAATTTAGTTTCACAAAATGTTTCACTGATCACCGATCATAATCATTCAACATTTGACCACATTCCTTCCTCCAAGATGATGTTCCCCTCAATGTCATTCCACTTTTTAATAAAGTGTTCAACAGTTCTTAACCTGGTTTTAGTAGTTTCAGCATCTCCTCATGTTTTTTAAGATTCACCAATTTGTGAGTGTGATTTTTCACACAACGGAATTTGACAGTGCAGTGAAACACACACACACACACACACACACACACACACACACACACACACACACATCAGGCTGTGAGAATTTGTACCCGAAGTGATGGGCAGCCCTTATTCACCGGTGCCCAGGTTGCAGTTAGGGGGTTAGGTGCCTTGCTCAAGCGCATTTCAGTCATGTCCTGTCTGTGGATCAAACCGGTGACCTTCTGGTCACTAGACCAGATCCTTACCACTAGACCCCAAAAGCTGGATTCAAACCCATGATCTAAGGATTACTACATAACTATTACAGTCCTCCGCTCAACCAGCTAACTTTTTTCTGCTTGATACTGATCATTTGACCCTTAATCAGATGAACATCTTTACCACAACCACAGGATGACTTGGTTGTTTAATAAATGAGAAGCTCCTCACTTCATCAGTCAGAGTTAAATAACTTGTTGCCAACTGAAACATAATCACCCATGCACTCATAATTATCCAATAGGATGTTCTTACCTATTTGCTTAGTTAAATCCAGGTGGTTTTTTTTGGCCGTAAAAAACCCATATGTTTTTTTTTGGCCGGACAGTGTATTTTACCAATATTTAGTGCTGATGTGTTACTTTTGTGTGCACTGCCTGTTACAGCTGACAATGTGATTTGAGTTGTGAGTAGGAACAATCCAACATAAACTCCTCTGTGATAAACTCCACTACAACCATGTTAAAATTAAAAACGAATCATGTTAAGAGTTGTAAAGTCACCTTAACAGGTCAGACTGGATTTTCATTCAGTTTTATTCAGTATTAACTCTCCTGTGTTTTGTTCAGAGCAGAGCGTTCACTGTCTTTTAAATGAGCAGCACTGTCATTGAGTTCCTTTTGTTCACATTTTTATTTGGATGTTCTAGCGTCCTGAGGAAGTCGTGGGTATTGAAGTAACCCCATTGTGTGTTTAAATGAGATAATAAGTCATGCACTACTTCTTTCAGTAATTATATGTATTCATGTCTGCAGTGTGGTGAGTCATGTTGTGAACTTGAATCAACAATTAGTTAAACAACTATATCTTATAACTTTTAATACATAGTCAGGTGACAAACAAAGTAAACCCTATAGTTCTATTATTTTATGGATCAGGAATTAATAACTAAATCATCTGGTGCTTACCAGGTCTTAAAATGAGGTTAATACAGCCTCAGATGAGCAACAATACACAACAGATTCTGTTATGTCAATATTTATTTTTAAAAAACGAAGCCCAAGGAGAGAAACTGTGTGTAGTACACCTGAATTAATAGGCTATAGAATTACCTTTAGCAGTAATAATTGGTTTCTGTATGACTTTATCAGTCTCTCACATCATTCTGGAGTCCACTATTCTCCACAACATTTCTTCAGTTCATTGAGGTTGTATTAATTTGTTTATGAACAGCTCTCTAAAGGTTCCGTCACAGCAGTTTAACTGGGTTGACGCCTGCACTTTGAATATGCCAATGCACATTCAAAATCATCACCCCTCCGCCACCATACTTGACAGTTGGTATGAAGTACTTCTGCTGATATGCTGTGTTTGATTTTTGCAAAACTCACTGTGGCACTGTGTTTTATAACCAAATATCTCCAGTGTGTTTTATCTGTAAAAGAGCATTGTTCTAGAAGACCTGTGGTTTGTTCAGATCCAACTTTGCAAATTTAAGCCATGCTGCTACATTCTTTTTAGAAACAAGATGCTTTCTCCTGGGGGTCCCTTCAAACCAGCCATACTCGAGTTTTATTTCTGTTTGTACTGTACTTGAAATGAACTTGAACATTTAATATGCCAACTGAGGCCTGTGGAGTCAGAGATGGAGCTCTTGAGTTTCTGAAGCTTCTCTGAGCATTGCACAGCATGAACTTTTGTGTGAATTTGTTGGGACATCCACTCCTCACCTGTGAATAATCTTTCTCTCTGTAGAATGATGGACATCAAAGTGTTTGGAAATGACCATATAACCCTTACCAGATTGATGGGCATTAACAAATGCTTCTGTACGGTCGTTGTTGGTTGTCCTCCTGGGCACTGTGTTGCCACACTGAACTTTCCAGACCAGCAAACTGCCAGAACTTTTGCTTTTATAGAGGTGGTCACTTTTGCTGATGATCAGTTAATCAAAGTCATTTGATTATCAGGACCTGTCTGCCACTTACATCAATCATCAATCAATCAATAAAAATTTATTTATATAGCGCTTTTTACAACGGACGTTGTCACAAAATGAATGAAGTAGCATTAGAGCTTCAATCCGATCATTACCATCTTATTTCTTATGGAAGTAGTAAAAGTGCACTTAATTTTTCACATACCATGTTTGTATTTTGGCCTAGTTTTTGACACAGTATAATTTGCCATATGTCATGTTGTTAAACATATGTTAAACATTAAAAAAAAATAATAATAATTAATTATAACATTAGCTTGTTTGTTTCTTTGCATGTCTTACAGTAAGCCTGGAGAATGTGGTACTGCACTGCTTGCTGATTCAGGAGTGCTGGATGTGAAATATTTCAGCCAGTTGTTGGGAAGAATTCTCCCACATAGGAGAGGTCACATCCTCTGTAATAAGCATGTTTCCGTGTTTATTCTGCCGTTATGGATATCCGAATATAAGACAATAGTGGGAAAAGCTTGGAGTCACCATGGCGATCATTACAGTCTGTCTGAGATGTAAATGGTCACTCTGCGCACACCGTGCACATTCTCGTGGCCTGGAATTGATGAATTACAGGAGAAAGTAGTACATGTACAATAAGGAGGGTTTCTGTAAACTTTACCCAACCCAAGTGAGAGCTGTATGTATGTAAATAGTCTGTCCTGTAGATCATATAGTAAAGGGTCATGGAGTAATGTTAAACATACAGTACACGAGGTCTACTTAATCATTAACCATAGTGTGTGTGTGTGTGTGTCTGTGTGTGTGTGTGTGCGTGTGTGTGTGTGTGTGTGTGTAGAGATGACATCACCATTATGGGATCATATGTATATATAGCCTATGACAATAGTTGATAAATTTGTACAGTTCTGTGCTGAATAGAAGGCTGCAGAGTTTACACAAAGCTTAAATTGTACATACTGACGTACTTTCACATTGTGAGCTCTCTGTGAGAAATGATGAAGACATTAAGATGTTGACTTTGTGTGGATATCATTAGCTACTCTCCATGAAGAACATTGTGTTTGTATTATGTGTTCTTAAAAAAGTGAAAGCTAATATCGTGGCTGATGAAGTTTCCTTTATTAACCTTCAAATGAGGGACATTTTTGACAAAAGTTTGCTTCATTAGCACTGGACCTGTGAGGCCTATGAATTAATATACTCACAGTTCATAATATGTTTGAAAATGCCAAATTTATACAGAGGCTTGCAAAAGTATTCATACCCCTTGAACTTTTTCACATTTTGTGATAATCACAAACTTAAATGTATTTTATTGAGATTTTAAGTGATTAAGTGAAAGTGAACAAACAGCATCATGATGAGGAACTCAGCAGACAGGTCAGAGATAAAGTGGAGAAGTTTAAAGCAGGGTTAGGTTATAAAAACATATCCCAAGCTTTGAGCATGCCAAGGAGCTCTGTTCAGTCCATCATTCATTCTAAGTGTTCTACAACTGCAAACCTACCAAGACATAGCCGTCCACCTAAACTGACAGATCCAGTAAGGAGAGCACTGGTCAGAGGCACAGCCAAATGGCACTTCTCATGTCTTATGTCTGTCAGTTTAGGTGGACGGCCATGTCTTGGTAGGTTTGCATTTGTAGAAAACATTTTCCATTTCTGAATGATGGACTGAACAGAGCTGCTTGGGATGCTCAAAGTTTGGGATATGTTTTTATAAACTTCTCCACAACTTTATCTCTGACCTGTCTGGTGAGGTCCTCATCATGATGTTGTTTGTTCACTAGTGTTCTCTAACAAACCACTGAGGCCTTCACAGAACAGGTGTATTTACACTGGATTTTGTTTAGAGGTATCAGAGTACAGGGGGCTGAATACTTTTGCATGTCACACTTTTAAGATTTTTATTTGAATAAAATTTTGAAAACCATGTATCATTTTCATTCCACTTCACAATTATGTTACGTTGTGTTGGTCTATCATTTAAAATCTCAATAAAACACATTTAAGTTTGTGGTTGTAAGGGGACAAAATGTGAATAAGTTCAAGGGGTTGTGTAAACTTTTGCAAAACACTGTATTTACTTGGCCAAAGGACTGGAAAACAACACACACACACACACATACACAGACATTAATGTCTGTGTGTTGAGTGACGTTCAGAAGAAGTAAATCTATACTGATATACAAGCTGTACACTGACTACTCTCACAACAATCATTTCTATAATGTTACTCCATGAAGAGATATAATCACATATGTGCAGAAATGTCAGGGGTATTTCATTATGTATTCTATATATGTTCTATAGCCTTATATACACTGCTCAAAAAAATAAAGGGAACACTTAAAAAACACAATGTAACTCCACGTCAACCACACTTCAGTTTTCTCACCATAGAGGTAGCATGAGGTGATGTCTACAACCCACAGAAGTTGCTCAGGTAGTGCAGCTCATCCAGGATGGCACATCAATGCGAGCTGTGGCAAGAAGGTCTGCTGTGTCTGTCAGCACAGTGTCCAGAGCATGGAGCAGATACCAGGAGACAGGCCAGTACACCAGGAGACATGGAGGGGGCCGTAGGAGGGCAACAACCCAGCAGCAGGACCTCTACCTCCTCCTTTGTGCAAGGAGGAACAGGAGGAGCAGAGCCAGAGCCCTGCAAAATGACCTCCAGCAGACCACTAATATCCATGTTTCTGCTCAAACTGTCAGAAACAGACTCCATGAGGGTGGTATGAGATTTTGAGTATGATTCCAAATCCAGACCTCCAAGGGGTAATCATTTTGATGTACATTGATCATTTTTATGTTATTTTGTTCTTAAAGCATTCCACTATGTAATAAATAAAGATTTTCAACGGAATATTTTATTCATTGAGATCTAGGATGTGTTTAGTGTTACCTTTATTTTTTTGAGCAGTGTAAAATAATGAAGGAAAGTCTTTGTAGAACAAACAAAATCTATATTACTCTCAACTTAAAAAGCCACATACAGTATATAAGTAGAAATTTACATATTAAGCACAACTAACAGTGACTTAAACTGTACCCACAAAATGCAGATTGGGACCCTTTCAACTGAAACATTAAACTTGATCACATTTCTCTGTTTGTAAACTTCCACACTTCTATGTATATAATACGCTCCCATGACTACACTAACCTCATAACTCCAGTGCACAGCTAGAGCAGGATTAGATGATATTGACTGACTATATGTGAGGAAAAGGCTGAATAAGCATATTATATAATGTGATGTGAAATGTGACTGGCATAAATATATCAGATGTATCAAGATGTTCCGGGTGCAAAGACAATAGAAGTGCTAATAGATTTACATATGATGTGTGTAAAAATGTCTGGTGTGTGTAAAGTGATGTGTGTGTATAACTGCAGAAAACATCTTGAGTGCAAATGTGAAGTGGTGTTATACTGCTCTTAATCTTTACAGCTTTAATAACAAATTCATCTCTGCGAGAAGGTTTTTGTGCATGTGTTAGATGTGTACCACACCAAAAGCTGCCATTAACAGTCTCAACAATTAGGAATACACACCCCCACACACACACATACACACACACACACACACACACACATGCACCCTTTGACACTTACAAAGCAGAGTGCTTATAAATCTCACTTTACTTTGTAGTTGAGCTTACAGAAGCTTTTGATTTAGAACTAGAACAGTTCACACACACTCACACCAACACACACACACACACCATCTACATTTAAAATGGCTGCGGTCACCCACATGCACAAGCACACACACATACATCTCTCTCTCTCTCTCTCTCTCTCTCTCTCTCTCTCTTTCCCTCTCTCTCTCATGTTCTTTCTCTCTCATGTTCTTTCTTTTCATCTATCTATCTATCTATCTATCTATCTATCTATCTATCTATCTATGTATCTATCTCTGTCTGAGTTGTTGAACTGCAGCTCTGATTAGAGTGAAACTGCTTCCAAGCACAATCTCTTCTTTAGTCATATATCAAATATTAAATCCTGCACCATTATATCATAAAGCCGGGCTTATTGAGGTTTCTCGTAATGTTTATGGAAAGTGATCACTGAACTGTAACTTCAGTTGATTGAGTAGATTGTGTGTAATAAGCTGATGCATGTTTCAGGGCTAAATTTGAGTTTTTTTCACTGCAGTGTTTAGATTAAAAGAAACAATGATGCTGTGTTTTATGCCTTTTTAAGAGTAATATACATTACAGAGGTCATTACAGAGAGTCTCACCCACAGTCTGCTGGCCCTGTGGCTATTGCTGATGTAAACCTAACTCAGACTGAACATACAGAGTCAATATTATTATGGTGGTCTATGAGAAATCGATTAGCCAGTGTTGCCCTGGCAGTGTGTTGACTGTGATATTTATCTGGCATTGAGTTTCCAGCATGGCTAATCCAGAGATCCGCCATGAACTGCAGCTCCAAAATGCTGGATGGTAATTGAATCGTGTGCTCTGAGGTCAGGGTGGCTTTTCTGATGCATAGAGCTGAGTATAGAATGAGAAAGTGTTGAATATCTCATATAAATGGAAGGAATTCTGTAACAACTGAAGACTGTGCCAGAGGAGAAGAGAGAAAACAAAAGACAAGAAAAGAGATGAGAAAAAAGAGAAGATTCTGTTTATTAATCTGTTCCTGCTATGCAGATCATTTCACTCTTTAATATATAAAACTTAAACACACCTGTTACAGTCATTTCTCTTCTGTTATGTTAGCACAAAGTTAACAATAGTGTACTTTTGCTTTGCTATGCTAGCGTTAGCTTAGATGTGCATATCTGATGCATGTAATACATACAAAAAATACTTCATTTTGCATGTTGGAATTTCGTAGGTATGATGTATTACTCTGTCTCTGCCAGACTCTGTGTGGTGCAGGGTTTGTATACATATCTATGGGTCCTCACAGTTCATCTGCATTTTGAGACCATTCTTAATTTTTCAGTAACCAGGGCCTCCCGATCATAAGCAGATAAAGTCAAACAATCTCCTTCTCCTGACAGTCAATCATCCTGCTCTTGTTCAGCTCCTTCATTTTCTTTGGCATCTGCTCAGCCAGCTAAGGCTGGGAGGAAGCCCTCTGCTAAGTTGTCCTCTCCTAAGTGTTCCCCAAAATGCTCCTTTATTTGCTCTCTCCATATTTGGGAGTATGTACTGCCTCACTGCATCAATCAATCTAGTGGTTATTTTGTCTCAGTAACTGCTTCCTAGTTTAAAGTCTCAGCTGTCTTTTGACCACCTTGGTGCACTATAAGTAGCAACAATGCTGACATTCTGCTATGCTTTTGTCCATCTTGACTTTATTTAAATGGAGCAATCACTGCAGCTGTACTAAATGCATTTCTGCTATGCATTTTGACTAGGTTTAATCTTAGCAATTCTCCCTTGTAAAAATGCTGCAACTGTATTAAACACATTTTTGCTATGCATTTTCATCTATCTCACCCAAACTGGGTCTAAAGATATTGTAAATGCTCCTTTATCCAAATCCAGCAAATGTTCTAGTACTATTAAAGGCATTTCTGCTTTCATTTTGAAAGTAGTGGTGATTATTATTATCACTGTTCCTGACACTCTTTAGAGCAAATAGGTATACATAATCTTCATATGCATTATAAAATTCTTTCTAACAGCACAAATCATTTTAATTTTGGGCTTTTCTAATAACCTTGCACTTTTCTAATCAACATACATCTCCACAGCTACCTTCACAAGGCCTAAGCAAATGGTTTGCATGTGCTGGCCCAAAGCCCACCATCTGTGACAGGCCCAACACAGAAGAGATCATTATGTATGTGTGTGGGGCCTTGTCCCAAGTGCATGTGCAGAACGCATGTGTAAGTTAGCATCAGTGAGGCTCAAGGCCCTGCCAACTCCTTTGCTGTTAACCTATAATGCTAGAGCATGGCTTGCTCTAACCTAATGGACATCCTTCTTTTACCACTTCCTACTCTGAGATGGCAGATGAAGCACTGAAGGTGCTGACTGGGCTATTTAGGTGACTATGTACATTTGATGTCAGCTGTCTGAATATGAGTTTTGAGTGAACTTTTCCTTTATTGTATTTGTTTTAAGCCGAGGAATTCACACTGCCTCTTTTTGTGGAATTTCTACAGACGACATACTTTTTTGACTGGGACTCTGTTTAGTGTTGACTTTAAAGTAGAACACAGTGTGCTGCTGCAGGCTGGGTTTGGGCCAAACCAGACTTTGAGTTTTAGCCTGCAGATTGGACCTGATTAGATACGGTAACTATTGACGATGGACATGGTTACAATCATAAAAGATACATGACAGTTTTTAAACTTATTCACATCAACCTCTCTCTCCCACACTTGAAGGATTACAGCTTTCAATCATTTCTTACTGAGAGAGAGAGAGAGAGAGAGAGAGAGGGAGGGAGAGAGAGAGAGACAGAGAGAGGGAGAGGGGGGAGAAAGAGAGAGAGAGAGAAAGAGAGAGAGAGAGAGAGAGAGAGAGAGAGAGAGAGAAAGAGGGGGGGAGACAGAGGGAGAGAGGGGGGAGAGAAAGAGAGAGAGAGAGAGAGAGAGAGAGAGAGAGAGAGAAAGAGGGGGGGAGACAGAGGGAGAGAGGGGGGAGAGAAAGAGAGAGAGAGAGAGAGAGAGAGAGAGAGAGAGAGAAAGAGGGGGGGAGACAGAGGGAGAGAGGGGGGAGAGAAAGAGAGAGAGAGAGAGAGAGAGAGAGAGAGA